>CAUYPO010092646.1:0-11060 GCA_963574435.1 Cheirogaleus major
TGGGACTACAGGTATGTGCCACCATGCCCGGCTAATATTTTCTATATATTTTTAGTTGGCCCATTAATTTATTTCTATTTTTAGTAGAGACGGGGTCTCACTCTTGATCAGGCTGGTTTTGAACTCCTGACCTTGAGCGATTCACCCGCCTCGGCCTCCCAGAGTGCTAGGATTACAGGTGTGAGCCACTGCACCGGCCTAGATATTCTTGATACTAAATTTTCTGCCGATTGTATTTGTTGGAAATATGTTCTCCCCAGTCTGTAATGTCTTCTCACTTTCTTTTAAGGTATCTTTTGAGGAAGAGAAAGTCTTAATTTCCATAAAGCCAATTTGTACAATCTTTTCTCTGACAGTGCTTTTTGTGCTGAAAGAAATCCTTCCTTAAC
This sequence comes from Cheirogaleus major, assembly GCA_963574435.1. NCBI lineage: Eukaryota > Metazoa > Chordata > Mammalia > Primates > Cheirogaleidae > Cheirogaleus > Cheirogaleus major. The sequence continues at coordinate 390 of CAUYPO010092646.1, forward strand.
CCAAGACTGGAAAAAATGTTTACCTATTAATAAATCTAAATATCCAAAAATCTTAAAGCTTAATCTGACACTTAAGCCCTTAATCTCTTTGTAATTAACTGTTATATATGGTATATAATGATCTCATTTCATTTTTTTCCATAAAGATAACCACTTTTTAAGTTCTGTTAATATGAGAATGGCAATTCTCCCTCAAATGCATCTACAGATTCCATGAAATGCTCTTCAAAATCTCAAATGGTGTTTCTACCCCCCATGGAACTACTAAATTGAATTGAAAATCTGTAGAGAATAAAGGGCCAAGAATAGACAAGATACTACAGATGAAAAGAGTAAGGAGGATATACCTACCCAACCAGATACTAAGATTTCTCATTACCACTATAATAATCTACACAAACTTACTAAAGAATGGGAAAGAATAGCATTATAAAGCACTTAAGGATCAAGTTAATGGTATCCACAGCTAAAAGCAAAATGCTGCAATCTCATGAGCCCATGTACTCTGGTGAATGTAGTGGCCACAAGGTCTCCCTGATGGACAATCCCAGTTACGGTGCAAAAATAGAAAAAATTAGCTGGGTATGGTGGCATGCGCCTGTAGACCCAACAGGAGGATCGCTTGAGCCCAGAGGTTTGAGGTTGCAGTGAGCTATGATCAAGCCATTGCACTCTACCAGGGGTGAAAAAGTGAGACTCTATCTCAAAAAAAAAAACAACCCACAAACAAAGCACCTTAGCCCCCTGCTACTTAAAGTGTGATCCACAGTGTGGACTATTTGTTCTTCTCCTAATCCATTCATGACTGTCTGCTGTTGTGTATCACTGGGTCAGGTAGCTAACCTTCTATACCGCTTTTTCTGTTTTTGTTTTTTTTTACTTTTTTCTCTATTTTTGCTTTTCCCTTTTTTGTTCATGTCTTCTTTTTCCACTATTTCTTTCATAATTCTCCTCAGGTGAATGGCACCAATAGGGACTGGCTTCCACAAGCTATTAAAGCATTCCTTTCCTGAAGCCAGCAATCCAACCATACTGTGTTTTCCTCCATCTTTGCATTTGTGACTGTTCTGGGCCATTTTCATTGATGCACAGGGTTTCCTGCTGCTCTAAATAGAAGGTGCTGGACTGCTGAATGCCAGCTAAGTGAGGTATACCTGGGCCACTTTTATAAAGCGAGGAAAAGTAACTGTCATTCTTTAAGTAATAAACAAACATAATTGTTTTAGAGCTGGTCATTGATAAAAAGTAATAGTTTATGATATGGAATAACTGTTTTAACAAAAGATGAAAATGCATAAAAACTGTAAGTAATAATTCACCTAAGTATTTCATAAAAGATAGTAATTTTAGCATTTATATTAGAACCACTTATTCTAAGTTTCCCACAACTCTTACTTCAAAGGGTGCTATGACTTTTCCATTCTTCAATTTAAATAGGACGGCAGAGTTTCCAGGTTGAAACTGCTTCCATAATTCCAAAAACAGAATTAATACTACTTAGGCTGGGCGTGGTGGCTCGCACCTATAGTCCTAGCACTTTGGGAGGTAGGGCGGGAGGATTGCTTGAGGTCAGGAGTTCGAGACCAGCCTGAGCAAGAGCGAGACCCCCATCTCTACTAAAATAAATTAGATGGGCAACTAAAAATAGAAAAAAAAAAAAATTAGCCGGGCATGGTGGCATGTGCCTATAGTCCCAGCTACTTGGGAGTCTGAGGCAGAAGGATTGCTTTAGCCCATGAGTTTAAGGTTGCTGTGAGCTAGGCTGATGCCACTGCACTCTAGCCTCAAGAGCAAGACTCTATCTCAAAAAAAAAAGAATTAATACTACTTGAAATAACATAGGCCCAGAACAAACTCTCCAATGAGGTCAATTTCTTTGGAAAATGGAAAAAAGAATGCTTGGCACATAGTAGATGCTAAATAAGTATTTCCTGAGACACAGTATTGTTTTAGCAGACTATTTCATCTAACTCACAATTTCAATCAAAACAGAGTTTTGATCTCTAGACTTCCCATAGGAAAAGTTAAATACAGGAACCACTACACCCCAAATGAATGGCACCTAAGGCATCACAACACAGCAGTATCACAACACAGCAATCAAAAGGCTGACTTAGAAATGCTCTAAAACTGAGTTTTAGAAAATCTATGCCACATCTTAGCATTATAATGTTTTCTATATTATAACCTCATAAAACTATGCAACCGATAAAATCCCCAAGAAATCAGTCTCCCCTTCAATTTTAGAATAAAATATAATTTTACATTTAAATCTGTATCAAAACTGCACTTAAAAAATTTATCAAGCACTCAGACATCTCGCTATATTTTATATGACCCCACACCCTTTATTTAATACTCACCAGATCAGCATATTTCTTACAGAGAGCTGCCAGCTTCTCCTCTGGGGTTGAAAGGGTGTTTAGGGCTTGCATCAGCAATAAAACTTCTTTTCCTGATGATTAACAAGATAAGAAATAAGTCCAGAAAGAAGAATGAGATCAAATCAAACCTGTAAATTCTACTAACACTTCCCGTATTCTGACATCCAGAGTAAAATAAATGTATGCCTATAATTAGAAATAAGGGATTTACCAGATCAATTAAGAAAGCTGTTTTTAAATTCTGGATTGGCAGGCCCCTCCCTCCCCAGGCTTAAATTTCTTTACTTACTCATTAACACTGCTAACTATTTATAAGAACTCTTGAAGGCTTAAAAATTTCCTTGCCTAATCATTGATGTCCAAGTTAAGACAAAGGGCAAGTTACAAAGGGCAGAGAATATTTTTAAAAGCTTCCTCCTCACCAAGTACAAACACAGAAGCACGTTCAAAGGGAGTTTCAGTTGGTACTACACTCTAAGACGCACATAATCACTAGTGACATGTATCTTTTCCTATGAATCATTTAAATAACTTATGGTTTTCTTATGATTTTCTAAGTATATTCCGTGTGTTAACCAAGGTTAGTGCAAATAAATGGATGACAAGATAGCTCTTCCCTTAGGGAAAATATTTTAAGGACTTTGGCAGGGAGAAGCAGGTGGCTGAGATAGGAAAGGACAAATAGTATTGCAAAATAAGTGATAATGTTTTATTTCTTAAGCTGTGTGATAAGTACCATTTTTTTTTTAAATGTTCACTCTTATATGTAAGATATTTCATTAAAAAATATATATCTTAAAAATGACCTTGGTATTTAATATATAGGCTAACTTTAAAAAAGAAAACTTTTCTACCCACATAAAATTTTATTAACACAACCTTCTCTCATTCAGCACAAGGCCAGTAAGACCTTGAAGAGACAATTAAACATGATTACTGAATATGATCAGAAATAACTGTAATTTAACTTATAATTTTATGAAGATTTTAGAACTCAAGCTCCATCTGTTTTTTGAGATAGAATTCACATACCATAAAATTCACCCTTTTAAAGTATATTCACAAAGTTGTGCAACCATCACCACTGCCTAATTCCAGGACAAAATGAAACCTGTACCTATTAGCAGTTACTCCTCACTCCCCCATCCTCCCCAGCCCTGACGACCACAAATCTACTTGCTGTTCCCATGGATTTGCCAATTCTGAACATATCATATAAAATGGAATCATACAATGTATGGCCTTTTTGTCCTGCTTCTTTCATTTTGCATAATGTTTTCAAGGTTCATCCACATAAGATGTGTCAGTGTTTCATTCCTTTTTATGGCTGGGTCCATAGTATGGATAGACTATATTTTGTTTATCCATTTATCATTTGACAGATATTTGTGTTGTTTCCACTTTTTGGCTGTTACGAATAATGCTACGAACACTTGTGTACAAGTTTCTGTGTGGATACATTTTTAATCCTCTTAGGTACATACCTTGGTCATATGTTAACATTATATGTAACCTTTTAAGACTCTATCTGTTTTTAACATACAATTGGGGTTGTTGATTTTAAAGAAATTTGTCTTGTTTGTAAGGAATTAAAATTACTTTCATATTCCTATAAATGTTTACATTTTCCAGGGTAGCAAAACATGGACTTAATAAGGATAATTCCAATGTTCTGTCACATTCAAAACCATGTCAATCAAACACTATAAATCTTAGGTATGATACATATTAAAAACTGAGGGCCAATCAATAAAGCTAAAAGAAAAGGGGTTTCAGAGTTTATTCATAAGATTTAGCATATCACATTCTTAGTCCTAAATCTCAGACATAGCAAGAGAGAAAAAACATACACCCTTGAAAGCTAGTCTTAAACTACCTTCTGAACCACAGATAACATTATTTTAACATTATCTAAAGTTCTGTAGCTATTTTGAAATAAACTGATCAAATACAGAGTTTTCACAGCAATTTTTGGTCAGACTACTTAACACATTAACTGCCATGTGAGTTGTATTTAACTCATGCTAGTTTTGAGCCCGGGACCTTGTGAAGCATATGTAACTCACATGTCTCTTCACCTTGGGAGCCACAAGAACTATTTTTTCAAGTTGCATATAACTCACACACAGAAAACAATAAAAAATAACAAATTTTTCATTAAATTAGAAAGGATCATTTTGTTTTTGAAATTTTTATTCTATTTCATAATAAAACACCATATCCCCAAGGAAAAAAATTTTTTTTCCTAATGTGGCAGTCAATGTGTTAAAGATACAAACAAGGCAAGTCAAATTCCACTTGTCAAGTTGGCCCCAAATTTTTCAGAAAGCCAAATTCTGATTATTTAGAGAGAAATAACTAAGCTTCCTACTGTTATTTTCACCTCATGCACATAACTGCAGCAGACACGCAGACAGACCTCACTACTTAAGACAACGGGTACATTAGCTAAGCACCTCCAAACTGGCCCTGTTCTTCACCACCTGTGCTGCAGAAAATACAAGGAGAATGAGCAGTATGGGAAAATGCCCAACCACTGCACGGAGATTATTACCTAAGGTTTTCTCTTTGTTCCTGTTGTACTCTGAATTTTGCTGACCATTAGGGGGGTCTGTTCGAGCTTCTCGCCCACGACCTGCCTCTCTTGATGCTTGTGTGCAGTACGCTGGGCTCACCAAATTCCTGTTCTTTGTTATAAAATCACTGCCTTCATCCGCTTCCAAGGAATGCTTGTTACTTGTGCCACCACAATTTGAGTCTTGACGTTGAAGAATATCATTTGACTGAGAGTTACACAACATATCCGCTTTCACCCCTAGCCCACAAATTCCAGCTTCTTCCATTGTGCCAATTTCAAACTAGAGGGAAGAGGAAGGAAAAAAAAGATGGAAGAGGTTAAATCAAATGTTAACAACCAGTGGCTCATCAGAGTTCGACAGCTTTTTTCTTTCTTAGTGGCTTATAAAATCAATGTAAATATGGTAGTTTCTAAGTTTCACTGAGAGGTGACCTAACTATAAAGTACAAGGAAATTAAAGTGAAAACAAATCACACAAGTATTAGCAAAGGAGGCCAAAAATACCATTCAATTATAAATCTAAACTTACTTCCCCAGAAAAATTCACCACTTAAAACAATTAGCACCTTAACATAAGCTAAATCGTCCCCCATCAATAAACATTAACTATTCTGGTCTTATCCTCAAGGAGACAGGACAGCAGAGATGGCTACCTAGCTATCTACCAAAAACCCATGCTCTCCCATATCCTGTGGAGCTGGCACTATGGGACAAGTGTCCAGCCAGGGACTACACTTCCCAGCCCCCTTACATCTAAGTGGGACTCCCACGTGAAGGTCCCACCAATTGAATGTGAGCAGAGTCCCTTCTGCAACAAGACTTTTATTCTTAGCACAATTCTTTCTCCACCATCTCTCTCCCACTCTGGCTGAATACAAAGGTCTGCAGGAACCTAAGGCTGCAGTCCCCAACCCCCAGGCTGCAAACTGGTACCAGTCAGTCCATGGCCTGTTAGGGACTGGGCCACAGAGCTCTGTCGATGCCACCCCACACCCCACCCCCTGCGGAAAAATTGTCTCCCATGAAACTTGGGGAGGGTGCATAGGAGGTGAGCGGCAGGCAAGCTGGGGAAACTTCATCTGTATTTACAGCCACTCCCCATCACACTCATCACCACCTGAGCTCCACTCTCCCCCCAAAATATGGAAAAATTGTCTTCCATGAAACCAGTCTCTGGTGCCAAACAGGTTGGAGACCGCAGCTAAGGGATTGCAGAGCCACAGAATGAAAGCAGCCTGCACCCTAAATCCCATGTACATACAGGAAAGCTGCCCCACCTACAAAGAAAACCCACACTTGACTATTAAGTGAACAAGAAATAAACTTCTCTCATGTTAAACCATAGAAATTTTTTTTTTCTTTAAACCATAGAAATTTTGAGACTGATATTTTAAGCAGCTCTCCCTGCCCTAATACAGATAATACACATGGTAAAGATGCCTTTATTCCAGTATTTTATTCCTGTATCAGTAATTTTACCTTACTCTTTTCTGTCATACTGGTAACCTTATTTATTCATGTGGGTTTTTTTCCCCTTGTTAACACTACCTGGTCACATGATATAGCAAAAATTTAAATTCTATACATTTCCTCTCTGTATGAAAGAGGGCCTCTTCCTTTTCTGAATAACACAATCGAGGGGGTGGTATCTAATATCCTCCTCTTATCACAAGTGGACAAAAGCTACTTTCAAAAATTAATGGAAGAGCAGAGATTTGTTATTTTAAGTTACAACAGCATCTAGCTGGAAAACTAAAAATACAGTATCTAAAGTTGGAGGGGATGGAGAGAGGATGGAGAGGTTAAGGGAACTAAAACCTTATCTTTTACAGTCTAATGTTAATAAATCAAGTACTGTGCTTTTGGAAGAACAAATTGGCACAGCCACTTTGAAAAACTCTTTGGCAATATGGATACCTTCTAACCCAGTTAACTCTACTCCTAGGATTTCACCCAAGTGTGTACATATGTGCATCCAAAGGCCAAGCAGCACTATTCGTAATAGCCCCCAAAAGGAATCAACCCAAATTTCTATCAACAGAAGATTGGATAAACTGGAGTATATTGGCCAGGCACAGTGGCTCACACCTATAATCCCAGCACTTTGGGAGGCCAAGGCAGGAGGATCACCTGAGGCCTAGGCAACATAGGGAGACCTTGTCTCTACTAAAAAAAAAAAAAAAAAAAAAAAAAAATTAGCCAGGTTTGGTAGCTTTGCCTGCAGTTCCAGCTACTTGGGAGGCTGAGGCAGGAGGATCACTGGAGCCCAGGAATTTGCAGGTGCAGTGAGCTATGATCACACCACTGCACTCCAGCCTAGGCAACAGAGCAATACCCTTGTATAAAAAAAAAAAAAAAAAAAAAAAAATCATAGCATGTTCATACTATCCAGCAGTGAGAATGAACTACTGTTAGATGCAGCAACATAGATGAGACTCATAGACCTAATGTTGTGAGGAAGGTGCCAGAAGAGTACCTACTGTAGGAAACCATTTATATAATAAGTTCAAAAACAAGCCAAGCTAATTAATGGTGCTACAAATCAGGATAGTAGTTACCATTGGGGATAGGGCCTCCTAGGGTGCTTGACAGTACTCTATTTCTTGATCTAGATGGGCGGTAACAGAGATGTTCACTTTATGAAAATTCATTAGGCCTAAACACGATCTGTGTATTTTTCTGAATGTTTTATTTCGATAAAGTTTATTTTAGTTCAATTTATACACTGTTCTAAGAGTTCTCTTTATTCCTTCTCTACTCCTACTGCTTCACGTGAGTCTGGCTTCTTTCATTTAGCATGTTTTCAAGGTCCCTCCATGTTGGAGCATGTGTCGATATTTCATTCCTTCTTAAGGCTGAATAATATCCATTGTATGGAGAGATCACATTTTATTTATCTACTCATCAGTTAATGATTTGTCTCTACTGATTTTGCAGAGCCAAAGTAAATCTTTCATTAGCAAATGTGAAAAATACCCCAGTACTACTACATCAAAGTTAGCTGCACAGGAGAGAAGGGCAATGTAATACTGTCTTGCTTCTAATGATAACATAATAATAATAGTGGTGTTTTCTATAACTTGTATATTAATGCTTAGGTCCTTTCCGTTGACTTGTTCTACCTCTGAACCCCTGTCACACATACTACATTGTCACTTATTTGGTATATATCTTCCTAGGAAGCAACAGCTTATGCACAAAAGATATTCAAGTGTCAGCTGATGAAGAACATACGAGGACAAAAATGGCTGCTGAAAACGAGCCACGGAAAGAACCTAAGGGTTAATACACAAGTTGTAAAAAATACCACTATTATCATTAGAAGCAAGACAGTATTACATTTCCCTTCTCTCCTGTGCAGCTAATTTTGATGTAGTAGTACTGGGGTATTTTTCACGTTTGCTAATGAAAAGACTTACTTTGGCTCTACAAAATCTTTCTGTTTATGAATAAGCCCAGTTCCAGCTGGGCTTGATTCAAATCCTAGTCAACAAATACTCTTGAAATAGCAGGCCCTAAGTTTTCTACTACAAGGACTATTCATTTACCAATCTACTTGAAACTCTGCACTGGCTACTGGATATGAAGCAAACTCTTAGGCCAGCAACTTTATTTAAATTGTAAATGATTTCTCAGCCCTCATCTCCTAAGCCAAGAATTCTTATACCATATGCCCAATACACTTTCTTTTCTCTGATACCCATTCTGTATGCCTTTTTTTTTAGTACAATCCCTTGTATAAATAATAACAACAACAGGTAACACTTCTACAGCAAATACCTCATCCAGGCACTACTGTAAGCACTTTCCTATATTAACTAACTTAATCCTCACAACAAATGCCACTAGGTAGGTACTGTCATTATTTCCATCTTACAGATAAGCAAACTATGGCATGTAAAGTTAAGTATATTGCATAAGGTCACAGTTAGTAAATTGTAGGGCAAAGATTTGAACCCTGGCAGTCTAGCCTCTGAGTCCATGCCCTTAACAACAGTATACTGCTTCATAATTACCCTCTGCCTACTACTGCACAAACATCCTTGTCCTGGCCCAGCCATCTTGCAGAAATCTATTTAATAATGAGATGCTCTCAAAATATTATATATAAAAACAAATTACAGGCCGGGCACGGTGGCTCACGCCTGTAATCCTAGCACTCTGGGAGGCCGAGGCGGGCGGATCGCTCAAGGTCAGGAGTTCCAAACCAGCCTGAGCGAGACCCCGTCTCTACTAAAAATAGAAAGAAATTAATTGGCCAACTAAAAATATATAGAAAAAATTAGCCGGGTGTGGTGGCGCATGCCTGTAGTCCCAGCTACTTGGGAGGCTGAGGCAGGAGGATTGCTTGAGCCCAAAAGTTTGAGGTTGCTGTGAGCTAGGCTGACGCCACGGCACTCTAGCCTGGGCAACAGAGTGAGACTGTCTCAAAAAAAAAAAAAAAATTACAAAACAGTATGCACCATATATTTTATCCACACTCTATGTATACAGATGCTCCTTAACTTCCAATGGGGTTATGTCCCAATAAACCCATCCTAGGGTTGAAAATCATAAGTTGAACCATCTTAAACCAGGGAACATCTATGTATGTATATATGTATATATACACACTCACTCAGAGAAAGTGTTGGAAGGAAATATATCTAGATATTAATAATGGTTATTTTTAATGGTATAATTAAAGGTGGTGCTTCTTTTTGCTTCATTGTATTTTCTAGTTTTACTACAATGAATTTTCATTACTCCTATAATTTAAAAAAAAAATTTTAAAACTTCTTGTACTAATAACAATACTTTGAAAGCACCATAAAACATATTACATATAAATTTTATTAAAACTTCTAAGCTCAGTCATAGATTAAAAATTAATTTGTTATTAACATAAATGGATGTTCACATGAAATAAAGAATACTAAGATCTACAACCCAACAGAAAAATAGGGCAAAGGATATGAAGGAATAATTCACAGAAAAGGAAATACAAATGGCTTGTAAACATATGCTTAACTTTACTCACAATAAGAGAAATGCAACTTAAAACTATAAGATACCATTTTTCACATCAAAAATGTAACAACACAAACAGGGTGCAGTGGCTCACACCTGTAATCACAACACTTTGGGAGGCTGGAGCAGGATGATCGTTTGAGCCCAGGAGTTCAAGGTTACAGTGAGCTATGATTGCACCACTGTACTCCAACCTGGGCAACAGAGTGAGACCCTGTCTCTCTTTTTTTTTTTTTTTTTGAGGCAGAGTCTCACTCTATAGCCCAGGCTAGAGTGCCATGGCATCAGCCTAGCTCACAGCAACCTCAAACTCCTGGGCTCAAGCAATCCTGCCTCAGCCTCCGGAGTAGCTGGGACTACAGGCATGCGCCACCATGCCAGGCTAATTTTTTCTGTATATTTTTAGTTGGCCAATTAATTTCTTTGTATTTTTAGTAGAGACGGGGTCTCGCTCCTGCTCAGGCTGGTCTTGAACTCCTGAGCTCAAATAATCCTCCCTCCTCGGCCTCTCAGAGTGCTAGGATTACAGGCGTGAGCCACCACACCTGGTCTCTTTTAAAAAAAAAAAAAACCCTTTGCCACCACAGCGTGGGCTAGTCTCAAACACTCCTGGTAGAGGATAAATTGGTTTAACCACTAAAGAATGCAACTGGGGCAGGGACTAAGAAGGAGCACAAGGTAGTAATGCTATTTATCTTG
>CAUYPO010092649.1:0-25879 GCA_963574435.1 Cheirogaleus major
ATGCCTGTAGTCCCAGCTACTCGGGAGGCTGAGGCAGAAGGATTGCTTGAGCCCAGGAGTTTGAGGTTGCTGTGAGCTAGGCTGATGCCACGGCACTCACTCTAGCCTGGGCAACAGAGTGAGACTCTGTCTCAAAAAAAAAATAAAAAGAAAGAAAGAAAGAAAGTCTACTTCCAAGTTGCTATAGGAACTGAGAAGTGCTTTGTAAATAGCTGTGCTTAACCATTAGTATATGAGTATAAACTCCACCTGAGGAGCACACTCATGTATACAGGCTCACAAGCCCTTACTGAAACCCCTGTGGGCTCGTATATATTTGAGGATTCAGATTTTAGAAAGAAGAATTAAGGAACAATACCAACAACTAAGGTTCAGGTCAGGTTTATGCCAAATTCTTACAAACTAGAAATAAGGGATTTTGAGTCTACAGTAGGTACTCAGATATTTATAAAATGATTGAAAACCACATGGCAGAGAGAGTGTTGATACTAGAGAAAAAAAATCAGATACCTAAAACTCAAAAAGGTCTTAACTTTGAACAGCTCTAGACATAATAAGATGGCATGCTTTCTATAGTACTTCACCCTATTGTGTGCAAGTTTCAGGAAGAGAGAGGTGAAATGGTTCTAACTTATGTAAGGGGAATTTTCATAAAGGACAGAGGGCAAAAAACCCATTAAACCAAGTTCTTTAATTCTTCAAGAATTAAAAAAAAAACTAGCATAGAATAAGAAACCTGCTACCTCCCTATTTGACTTCATTAAAACTGTTGGCTAATCATCTTTCCTCTTCTCACTACCCCCACCCAAATGCATTATTAAATGGAACTAGACTTATTTAACCTATTTATCTTTTTCAATGTGTATAGTTGTCCAATGATGAAGTCTTCTCAAGGAGGTAGCAACTCTAACCTGATTTGTGGAGATCGTGTTAAAGGAGTTTCTGGATAGGCTGGACTGGATGTCTTCAAGGAAATTACCTGAGGACCCACTTAAAATACTAGACATTCCCACATGAGACCCACTAAAATCACTATTTTTATTTATTTTTATTTTTTAAAAATTAAAAAAAATCAATTTACCTTCTTTATATTATTATTATTTTTTCTTGTCATCCCTTCTTGCATAAAATCACTTTAGAGCATCCTCTGGAGTGGGCGAGTTGAACCTACCCCATTACATCATGTACATTTTTAAAACTTTATCACTAGGCTTCATTTCAGCAAATTGCTTATTTTGACTTTACACTAACCTTTCATCAATGAATTTTGCCACTGGTGAATGGTATGTGACAGAATGATAAGCAAAGTGAACATTTTCTGTCTTTTCACAAAATGTATATAAGACATATTAATTATATATAACAGTGACACTAATTTGAGCTCAAGTTTAATGAGTTACCTTATATATGAGGGTCAGGATCAGATTAACATAAAGAGGATGGAAACCAACATTTTTTAAAAATCTGACTAGCACAAAAACAAATCCAGGAAAAAAATTTCGTATCAAATTAATAATTTGACTAAAAAAACCCAAGTGTATAGGAATCCAAAGATAAGAGGCTAATGTTCTATTTAATTTAAATCTTACAAACCAAATTTTTAAAAACAGGCTAATATATATTCACCTCTTAGGTGAAGGTGAATTCCGAAATTTAAAACAATTACTTAGTACTTTGAGAATATTGGCATTTTGCAGAGACTAAAACCAAACAAAGTTAAGCAAAACACTTAAATAAAATTTTCCTCAACAGCAACATGCTATACAAGACAGTAAATATTTGATTTCTGGGACACATTTTGCCAGCATAAATTAATTCATTTGTTTATAAAAATAAGATCAAGTTTCTTACAATTAAAAAATACACTTACTTGCTGTGGCAGTGCAACAGTAAGTCAATGATGAATGTCTGCCAAGCCTTTTCTTTACTAAGAGCATCTAAGGCTGTCGGAAGCAAGGCAAAACATAATGTCATCACTTCCAATGCTTCACAGCAAACTTGTTCATCTTCCATGTCTGGCTCATTGCCTGCATTGGTCTGTAAAATTATAATTGGGAACAAATTACCTAGAGAAACATTTAAGAAAAATCTCACACAACTTCTAGTGCTAAAAACTTACATACTCACACGAACCACTTCACCTCAGCCTCTCTCTAAGGCTATATGCCACTCCTGAGGTCCCTCTGGTATAGTCTAGAAATGACTGTAATAGAAAATGAAGTCTAATTCCAATATTCAGCTACATCCCAAGGAGGGCTGAAGGAGCACAGTGAGCATACCACTTACTTCTTTGTCCTTCAGGATCCTAGAGGCCTTTTGAGTCTACACCACCATTCCTTTCTCAAGAACCACTCTGGCATGGCAGTCAGGCACTTTTAAACTAGTTCCATTATCTAGCTTACCTACTGTGCCATTCAAAATCATTGTCTTGGAGAACTGTTTAGGAAGAGTTTGAAAGACTTTTACAGCCTAAAATATGCTTGGGTAGGTACCTAATAAATTCTAATCTGACTTTATTTATCAGAAAGTAATAACTATAGTACATGCCTGAAACAGAACAGCCATTCAATTATTTGCTGAATGAATACCCAGGTCTGTACCAGACTGATACTATGGAACATCATCATATATCCTGGACAAATCAGGGTTATGTTGGCCATAAAAGGGAAGCTCTACTGAGTTAAAGAAGTTCCTATAACTCAATTTCTCATTCTAAATACACAGTAGTAGCTATCAGGGGGAGGTATGTATGACAGGAAATCAAAGAGTCAACCACAGCCTCTCATCTGTAGGTAATTTGCTTAATCCAACAGAAGGTCAAGGATGAGATGGTACCTAAGTGACTGATACTCTTCCTACTTTTGACTGCTTTAGGAGAATCGAAAATACTTAAATGCTGTGATACCATAACTGACAAAATTTACACAGGACAGAAAAATGAAATAAGAGAATGGGAGAAAGCAAATTCAATATGAAACAATTATATCTAACCCCAGTGAGAAGCAGAAAAAGGCAGTTTCATTTAAAAAGCAGCCTCAATCATGACAGGATTCCTAAGTATTTTATTTTCAAAGTAAAATTTTACTGTATTCTCAACTATAGTTATCAGTTAATTTTTAACCATTAAGATACAAGTGAATGGATTTTTAAAGATAGCAAACAAAACTTTAGCCACAGGCACAGGTAAGCTATTTGTGTACAAGGAATACATATCTGTGATAATTCTTACCTTCTCATAAATTTTAGTGATTTCTTCATTTGGGCTAAACACTAGCTGTAATGCCCCACATCCTGACGCCCAGATAATTTTTTGTATAGCTCTAATTACACAAATATCAGGCATGTATCTTGAAGCCTGCAAGATAATGAGTAATTAAAACTGTTGACAGAATATGAGAGTGGAATAATCACTAGAAAAACAAAAATTTTTCTCTTTGTAAACGAAATAGAAATCGCTGTAAAGTAGTACCACTGTCTTTAGGTTTCCAAGTTATCTTTGTCCTTTTGTTTTTTTTTTTATAAACAGTAATACTGAAAAGTATGTTCTCCAAGTTGGTATCTGGCCCTGTACTATTTTAAGACTACAAAGATGACAGCCATTCCACTCCTAGTTTCTTATTCAAGAAAAATGAAAACCTACGTCCATACAAACAGTTGCACACAATGTTCACAGCAGCTTTAGTCACAGTCAAGAAAGGGAAACAAACCAAGCATCCTTTGCCAAGTATATGCATAAACAAAATGTGGAATGGTCATAATGGGAAACCACTCAGCAGTAAAGGGGAATGAGCTACTGATCCACACAACATAGATAATTCTCAAAGTCTTTATTCTTAGTGAATTAAGCCTGACACAAAAGAATACACACTGTAATCCATCTGTATAAAATTATAGAAAATAAAAAATACTCTACGGGGACAAAAAGATCAGTGGTTACCTGGGGCCAGGATGGAGGGAAGAACAGACTGCAAAGGGGCATAATGAAAGAGTGATGGAAATATTCTGTGTCTTGATTGTGGCAGTGCTTTCACACATACATGCATCTGTAAAAATTCACTGAATCTATATACTTTAAAAGAATGCTGCTTGCTGTTCATAAAGTTGATTAAAAACAAAGTACTAATAACAGATAAAAATGATGTTAGAGGAACTTTCTCTAGACTGAGACAGCAATTAAAATGAGTGTCTAGGCAAATTAATATTGTTAAGTGTCCTTTTAATAAGCCTTATTTATAACATAATATAAGTTACATATAACAACATATAACACTAACCTCATCAGATATCTGCTGAGCAAGACGAACTGACACATTTCTAAGCATGCACTCAGATGAGGGATTAGGAATGCTCTGAAGGGCACTTTGTAGCACCACTGCTTGATCATGAGTAACTTGGTTGACCTGAAAAAAGTTATCCATTTTATTTGGAATAATTTGTACATACCCAAACCCAACAATTTGCTCCTCCATCCATCACTACCGTCTCACAATGACTATATATACCATAGAACCTGTGGCAACTCATACTTAAAAAGCATTGCCAACAAGATGGGACTCCTCTCTTTCTTGTGCATTGAGTGCCATGATCTCTCTGCAAACCCCCGTCTAGATCAATCCAACTTGTGTTTCTATATCTGGGCTTCAGCTTAACTTGCCGGAGATAATTACAAACTGAACAGACTGGTTTCAACTTCACCTCGAGACTCAGTAAAGTACTGCACATCTTTTACACACATGCCCCTGGGCAGACCTTGCTTGTATGCCCCATTGTCATACAATTCTGCTTTGAAAAAAATAAAAATTAAGGAATACTGAAAAAAAGGGAAGAGGACTAATATGTGAAAGGTATCAGAGTTTTTACTTAGTAGTATAACAAGTTTTTAAATCCATGAGAAAAAGAGATTAATTTTATTAAGTAGCTGTTAGCAAAGTAATTCTGACTGCCTTCAAGTTATAATTCCCTTTCTACATACTATAAATATCTCTACAACATTATTTAAGATATCTCTATATTACTAACTTTTTGTATCTAACTCCCTACTGTGAGCTCCTTGAGAATAGAGGCTATTATGTACATTTATATCCACAGTGGTACATTCTCCAAATAAATATTGGAGAAAAGTAAAAAAGGAAACATGTAATTGTTTTCTGTCTAATTCATTAAGCACCCATACCCGTATCAGGGATCATGATAAGAATCTGTTTTTACTCTAACAAGAATCTGTTTTTTTAACCTAATAAGAATTACTTTTTTTTTATCCTAACAAAGATGG
This sequence comes from Cheirogaleus major, assembly GCA_963574435.1. Classification (NCBI taxonomy): domain Eukaryota; kingdom Metazoa; phylum Chordata; class Mammalia; order Primates; family Cheirogaleidae; genus Cheirogaleus; species Cheirogaleus major. The sequence goes on from CAUYPO010092649.1 coordinate 5,273, forward strand.
GACCTCTAATACAAAACAATATAAAATTGAAGCCACTTTATTTTTTACAGAAAATTTCTAACATACATGAAAGAAGTGAGAATAGCATAATGAACTTCCATGTACCCATTATTCAGCTTCAGTAATTATCACCAGTAGACCAAATTGTTTGATGTCAATACCACCCCCCACCCTTTGCTTTCCACCCCTTCTCTACTCCGGGATTATTTTCAAGCAAATCCTGGATATAACTTCATCTGTAAATAATTCTATTATTTCAAATATATAGGGGCCCTTCCTTTTAAACATTAACATGATATCACACTTAAAAAAAATTATATGTGATATAATAATTCCAACCTCCTGGATTAAGAACTAAGTCAGATTTAAAGAAGAAAATCTTTATCCTCTGTCATTAATTTAGTAAAACTATCACTTATGAAGGATATAAAAGAACTAAAATTTTACATAGAATTAAACGTATAGTTTGACCTCTCATAAATAGAGGTATGCACTTAGAACTTTTGGTGGCATGGATCAAGTATGCCACCAAGGCAAAGAAAGAGTCAGAATAAGCTCAGAACCTGGGTTTAAGCCCAAGGTGGGAAGGGAAGCTGGCAACAGGCTAAATCAATTACATTTCTTATTACCACCTGTGTCTTTATAGATCTGCCAGGCACAAGTTAATAAGAGATTCATACAGGTTTTTTGTTAAGGTTTTATGTTTTGTTTTTTAAAGGGACTGGGGTCTCACTCTGTCACCCAGGCTACAGTGCAGTGGTATAATTATAGCTCACTATAATCTTGAACTCCTGGGCTCAAGTAATTCTTCCCCCTCAGCCTCTCAAGGTGGTGTGACCGTGCCCGGTCATTTGTAGGTTAAGATAATTGAAAGTCAAGTAAGATTTCAGTGGGCAGAGAGGAACTGCTCTTCAAATTTGTAGCATAGTCAGTGAAGAGCATTTGTACTTTTAATACAAATATAATTTAATAGAGGAAAACCTCTGAAATAAGGTACTTTCCACTTTTTCTTATTTCAAATTTCAATTTGTTTCCTATGACCAGATACAAGACAAATACCCAGTGTGCCTGAGTTTTAAAAGGGTATTTCCTTTGCCACACTTGAATGACTAATAAAGACATAAGTCCAACTGACAAAGTGAAAAGAGGGCAACTTTCAACATTTTGAGTCAACTTTGAACTTCACACTTTAAAAGTTGCTGAGAATTTTAACTTTAAAAATTGCTTTCTACTATTATAAAAGGATTTTTAAAAAGTCTGTATTACCGATGTCATGGGATTCACCCCTTCTACACCTGGCTGACAAGCTTCTGCCACAGCTCGAACGTGGCCATAGCCAATGGCAGTTAGCAACAGTTTGGCTATTTTAAGAGCATTGAGGTAGGCACCCCTTCGAGTTTCCATATCTGCATTTGGTAGGAAGTTATTTCTGGTTAGCATACTCAGGACAAGGGGTAGGCCACCACTTTTCAAGAAGTGAAACTGAAAATCAGAGGAATCATCAGCCAGAGGTGCACCAGCAGGCATTAACAAGGCATAGACTACCTGGAAAAAAAAAAAAAGAAGGGGAGGGGGCTACTGTTATTAAAAGGTTTTTAAAAAAATTTAATAAGTTCAATTTACCCTATTATCACTACTAAGAAATTCTTGACTATTTCAAAAATATTTCATTACAACTTATCCACCTTCTTTGCATTACCATAAAAAAAGGTCAAGTTTAAATAATATGTAATAAATTCAAAAGGAAAAAACCAACCTCTGTTAGGTATAGCACTTGTGAGGCTGAAGGACCAAAGAAAAGTGAGTCAAGAGATGGACTAAGGCTGCTTTCTCCAAGTTTGGCGTGGTCTAAACAAATAGCTCTTAATTTTTCTATTGTTGTGCTATCTGTAAGAAAAAGACACACAGTCTGAAGCAAAACAGTTCATATGTTCATAATATTTCACTCATGGTAACTTGAAGATCATTTTAATATGGAGTAATAATCCATGCAGTTGGGATACAGGCTTAAACTTCATAAGGCATAACCAGACCTGGATTAAAAAACAAAAACAACAAAAATCCCAGGGCTCCTTATTTAGTCAATCTAAACACAAAGGGAGCAGTCTGCTACTCAGAGACCTCAAATCAACATGCCCTTTTCAGCCACTGGAGACCAGAAAAAAAAAAAAAAAACAAAAAAACACTTTAAAAGTAAATAGTTCTGATTGGAAATAACAAAAAAGAAAAAAATTACAAGCTCTTCCCTCCAACTTCTGTATTGTTTATCCCCATATCACTATGTATTAACTAGCTTGCTTCACTGAACGAGACTCAGTGGTACCTAAGAAAATGAACCCTAAAAAGAAAACATACAAAAAAAAAAAAAAAAACCCCAGGAATAGTGCTTAATGTTCACTTCAAAGCAAGCAGAGCTTTGATTTTTTTCTTTTGTCATTATATTAAAACATGAGTTTCTTTTAAATTACAGCTAAAAATTGCAGTGAAAAAAAGATAATCCTACAATACAATTAAGGATTAGCTACCAAATACTCAAATTTCAGAATGGTCAATCAACTTTAGAAAGTACTTTGATAACCAAGTTATTTCTAAGGTAACTGCCCTATGATTAAAAAACTACGTAATAAAATTGCTTTCTTTTAAAGTAAAAGCTTCTTTTGAAGAAAATTATTATCTTTTCATTTCTATAATAATGCAAATTACTATAGTTTTCTTAGGGTAAACTAATTTTTATAGACTTGGAAATAGCTGCCATATCTTATCAAAAATTCTTCAATTTGTGTTGAAATTGTTAGTTCTCCCTATTCTAAAGGGATAGTGACATATAACGTAACTAACTGAAATAGTAAATTTTTCCAAGAAAATATTTGTGAATATCTTCTCATGTCATCAAATACTCATTTCCTACTTCATTTTTATTGATGATTAAAATGAAAATGCCGGGAGGAGGGGATGGGTATATACAAACACAATGAGTAAGATGTGCAACGTACGGGGTGTGGTTATGCTTGAGGCTCTGCCTCGAGGGGGGAGAGGGCGTGGGGAATATACATAACCGTAATACTTGTACCCCCATAATATGCTGAAATAAAAAATAATAATAAAATTATAAAAAAAATAAATAAATAAAAATAAAAATAAATAAAATAAAATGAAAATGCCATTTTACCAGTTTAATCCCTATTATTTGGCATTTAGGTTTTTCCTTTTTCCTCCACCTCCCCTTTTACACTAAAGATCCTGCAGCTAAATCTTTGTATTTCATTATGAAAAACCCTGCAAGCATAGAAAATTTGGACATAAATGTCCAAGACTTTGCATATATTGCCAAATTACTACCAAAAATCAAACCAATTCATATGCTTAACCACTATATCTGAGAATATCATGCTTGGTTTAAAAGTATTTTAAGGGAACGATGGAGGCAAAAGGGAGTAGGAGAAAAGATACAAGAGCTCAAGAAAAGAAAGTGGTGAACTCTAAGTAAATCATTTAATGATATTAGATTAATTTATTTATCTCAGGGGTTTGAATCAAATGATTGTTTAGTCATCACTCTTAGCACTTGCATTTGTGAACCTAAACGATTTTAGGTCCCCGATTATATACATGCATACTTTATTATATGGAAGACAGAGAAAAATTTAAGCCACTCATAATCCTGTCATCCAGAGATAGTTACAATTTTAGTTTATTTCCTTCCAGGCTATTAAAGAGATAACTAAATCTAAGTGCGTTAACAGTACAAAACATTTGAATATTAGAACTGCCATTTAAACTATGTGTCCCAGATCAATTAACAATCTGTGTCTCAGTTTCCTCATCTTTAAAATATAGATTAAAACTGTAATCCCCTTATAGGGATGTTGTGAGGTAAAAGTGAGTTAAGCAGCACCAAGAGCTTGCAGACCTCGGTGTATTTTAAGATATTAGTTACACCAAACTCCTGTAAAAAAAGGAAGCTCTTAAGGGGAAAAGCAACTCATTTTGCTCAGTAAAGCAGTATACATTTTAACCATTCAGTATGAAACAAGTCTATTTCCCTGACATCTGTAGAGAAAGAACACAGGAGCTCTAAAGTATAGCCTAGGTTATTAGGAGATTAAATTACCTACAGAAAAGACTGCAGAATGAACTGATGTAAACTTAATGACTAGGAAAAAAGCTACTGATTCTATCTGCCCCCCAATACATGCACATGTGCACGAACACTAAGCACTTACCCAAATGTTATACAGTTAGAAACAGAATTTATAACCACTTTCTTTTCTTAGAACTCCGGCTTCCTTTCTTATTCAAGAGTTTATGTGTGTATGTATGTATAACAATCACAGAGAGAGTGGGTTAATGTTTGTTGAATAGTGTCAGTCACTAGGCTAAGGATTTACGATACATCACATCATTTAATCTCCATAATTACACCAAAAAGTTATTATTAGCCTAGTTCTACAGATAAGGAAGCTCTGAAAAACTAAGAAAACTTTCATCCAAGGCCACAGAGTAGCAACTAAAAGAAGCAACATTTGAACTCAAGTCCATTTGAGTCCAAAGCCTATGATTTTTATACTGCAATAGATCATTACTGGTTTTTTCAAAAGTTGGATGTTTCAAATTTAGGCACTATACTTTGATTATGAAAAAAGGACCTTCTCAATTTTCCTATCTAAATCACCTGGTAAGACTCACTGTCGCCATCTGGTGGCACTAAGCTCAAACCACAAGATCAAGGATCCAGTGATGGGTGTTTTAAAAAATTTGTCGTGAGGTTGAATCTGTATACATACAGCAAAAACTATTACTGAGATTCTACTAAATGACACAATACAAATTCTAAACAATATAACAAATAAGGATTAAATAAAATCTTTGAGAGAAGCCCTAGCTAAGAATCTCCTATGTGAACTGATTTTATTCTACAGCAATCAGAAAGCAAGATGAACAGGCCAATAAGGTGTTTACTTTAGAAAAAGGTGATAATAAAAGCACAATACATTTTAAGAAATTATCTGGGCCAATTAAATACAGTGAATGAACTGTATTTATCAGCAATGCATTCCCAAACCCCACTAAAATGTGAATAAATATAAAAATATATAAACTCAAAAGGACATGACAGAAGAGGAAACAATAGTAGAGAGTTGTCAACAAATTATTGAAGGTGTAGAAAGGATGAAAGACTAGATAGTTGGGTTAGCTGAACCAGGAAGTGCTTGTAAGTGGGAAGAGAAGAGGGTACCTATAAATTAGTGCCCCACTGAATCCTAGAAAAGCTAAGGATTTGAAGACAACACACACTTGGGAAAGTATAGATGAATCAAAGGCCTAAAAACAGGGGTTGAAGTCTATAAAGAAGCAAGTTTCCAACCCTTCCAAACAGATTTATGAAGTTGGGAAGCAGATTTTTCATTGCTGTAGAGATATAAGTATGGAATAGAAGAAGACTAGGAAGCTGGATTGGTACCAATATGGACCCACGTTTGTTTATTGCAAGATACAAAATCAACATACAAAACTCAGTAGTATTTCTATAGCCAATAGCAAACTATCTGGAAATAAAAAATCAAGAAAGCAATCCCATTTACAATAGCTACCAAAAATAAAGCCACAAAGAAGCAAAAAACCTAGGAATAAATTTAACCAAGGAGGTAAAAGGTCTCTGTGATGAAAACTATAAAACATTGATGAAAAAAATTAAAGAGGGCATAAATAAATGGAAATATGTTCCATGTTCATAGACTGGAAGATTATTAAAATGTCCACACTTCCCAAGGCAATCTACAGATTCAACGTAATCCCCTACCAAAATACCAATTACATTCTTTACAGAAATAGAAAAAAACAATCCTAAAATTCATATGGACTCCAAAAGATCCAAAATAGCCAAAACGATCTTGAGCAAAAAGAACAAAGCCAGAGACATCACAGTGCCTAACTCAAAACTTACCACAAAACTACAGTAATCAAATCAACATGATGTTGGCATAAAAAGACACACAGACCAATGGAATAAAACAGAGAATCCAGAAATACATCCATACACTTACAAACCCCTAATTTTCAATACAGGTGCCAAGAACACCTGGGGAAAGGAAAGTCTCTTTGATAAAAACGGTGCTGGGAAAACTGAATATCCACATGTTGAAGAATTAAACTAAATATCTCTCACCACACACAAAAATCAACTTAAAATGGATTAAAGACCTCCAACTATGAAATTACTAGAATAAAATATATGGAAAATGCTTCATGACATTGGTCTCAGCAAGGACTTTTTGGATAAGAACTCGAAAGCACAGGCAACAAAAGCAAAAATAGATAAATGGGATTATATCAAACTAAAAAGCTTCTGCACAGCAAAGGAAACAATCAACAGAGTGAAGAGACAACCTACAGAATGGGAGAAAATATGTGCAAACCATGCATCTGACAAAGGGTTAATAACCCAAGAATATAAGGAACTCAACAGCAAAAAAGCAAATAATCCAATTAAAAAATGAGCAAAGGACTTGAATAGGCATTTCTCAAAAGATATACAGATGGCCAACAGGTATATGAAAAAATGTTCAACATCACTAATCATCAAAGAAATGCAAATCAAAGAGATATCACCTTATTATAATCAGAATGGCTATTATAACAAAGACAAAAAATAAAAAATGCTGGTGTGGATGTGAAGAAGGGAACCCTTGTACACTGTTGGTGGGAAGGTAAATTGGTACAACCATTATGGTAAACAGTATGGAGGCTCTTCAAAAAACTAAAAATAGTACTACTATATGATCCAGCAATACCACTTCTGGATACTTATCCAACGATAACAGTATGTTGAAGAGATATCTGTACTCCCATGTTTATCATCACTGCACTATTCACATAGCCAAGATATGGAATTAACCTAAGCGTCTGTTATCGGGCGAATGGATAAAGACAATGTGGTATATATACACAATGGAATACTATTCATCCATAAAAAGAATGCACCTGTCATTTGTGACAACATGGATGAAGCCGGAGGACATTATGTTAAGTGAAATAACTCAGGCACAGAAACACAAATACCACACGACCTCACTCATCTGTGGAATCTACAAAAGCCCATCCTATAGAAGTACAGAGTAGAAAAGTGGTTATCAGAGGCTGGAGTGAGTTGGGGGAGGGGATGATAAGAAAAGACTGGTCAACAGGTACAAAATTACAGTTAGATGGAAGAAATAATTTCTGGTGTTCTATAGCACAGTAGCATGGCAACAGAAAATATTATAGTGTATATTTCAAAATAACTAGAAGAGAGGATCCTGAATGTTCTTACCACAAAGAAATGATAAATGTTTAAGGTGATATATATACTAAATACCATAATTTGATCATCACACAATGCATATGTGTATCAAAACATCACACTGTAGCCTCATAAATATGTACGATTATTATGTATCACATTTTTTAAAAAGAAGAGAAATAGATACAGATGTATGTATGCGTATTCCCTGCTAGGTCCAATGAAAGAAGGGAGCAATAAGGACACCTCAGTAGTAATAAGCACAACTTAGCCCTTGGATTTTAATTTCTAAATGCCAGCCCCCTCCCTCGCCCCCCCCAAAAGGAGAAATGGCTGATTCCAGAGCTAGGGCAGAGAAAGTACCTACTGGATGAGCTTTAAACATCTTGTACCAGAAAGTAATAAAGTACTTAAAAAAAATTGAGGAGGTTATGTAAAAGAGACATTGGGTCCACTTTATAGGGACTTCCACTGACCACACCTAGGACAACTGAGCATCAAAATAAATAATGATTATAATGGTTATAACCCAATGAATAAAATAAGAATCCATGAGTAAAGAGTAATAACAAATAGGGGAGAAGACAAAACACTACCCTATAGTAGAAAGTCGACTAATAAACGTATAAGGGATGATGGAAGTTAAAACAAAATCACCATTGTGTAACCATTATAGTAAAAACTGATTTAGGCAATCAATAATCACAATAAATGATAAAACCAGTAAGTAAACGTTTGATGAGGAAAAAGGTAGTTACAAAGTCTTAGAGTATCTGCCTATAAAAGAAAAATAACTTGAGAGAGGAGAAAAATGGCAGATTATCAACTGAGTGGTCTCGGTTAATGTCACCAATAAAGGACACAATGACATATGTTCCCTGATGTGATACCCTGAAAAAGACACATCACACAAGTAGCATTCTATCAAAAAATGTACAACTTGTATATACTCATCAGGAAACATAAAACCCAGTGACAGACATTAACACCACAACTGATCTATGCTTATCAAAAACATCAAAGTCATGAAAGACAAAGATGAGGAACTATTGCAGACTGAAGACGACTAAAAAGACACACCAAGTAATTATGCAATATATGAACTTGGATTAGATTCTCAACCAGAAAAATATTGTTAAAGGATATTATTGGGGAAAGTGGCAAAATATGAAGTCTTATAGTATTGTATCTGCTTAGATTATTAACCAAAATTTTCTGATTTTGGTTAATACTATGGTAATGTAAGAGAATGTCCTCGTTTTTCGAAAACACACAGTATTATGGACGAAAAGATACACCTACAACTTGCTCTCCAAAGCTTAGACCAAAAAGCATAGAGCTCTTAGATCATAGAGCAAATGACATAACTATGGCAAAATGTTAAAGAGCTCTTTGTACTATTCTTTGTTAAGCTTGAAATTATTTCAATATAAAAAGTTTAAAAAAAAAAAAAAAAGGAACTCAAAGAAAATAAGAGACAATGCTGGAAACAGAAGAAAACAAACGAAACATCAGTAACAGCATAGAGAAAATTAGTACAGTCTGTTATGCTATACCATGTGTTTCTATAACCCTAATTAGCTCACATTCAACTGGCAAACACAATGATGTTGGTATAATGTGGAAAGTGAGTTTGTTCATATGTGATTTCTCCCAGGCAACAGGAGGCAGAAGAACAGAAAAACTGTTACTGTTCAACAACAAAAATTAAAATTAGCAAGCAAAAAACTCCCTCAGCCTGGCAGCTACATAGGTCAGAAGTCTGTTAAATTCCTTAAGGAAAATAAAAAGTGAACACTTGCACCCAGGGCTCATCCTGGGAGGTGTACTCGGAGATTTTCATGACCCTTGGCAAATTTTACTTGCTCCTGTGCCCACCTTAATGCCCATCTGTCTCAGAGCTCCACGTCCATCTGTCAGCAATGTCAAGTCAGCATTTCTTTTACTGGTTTCATGTCCAAAAAAAAAAAGACTCTTGCTCTGTCACCTCAGGTAGAGTGCCATCATGGCTCACTGCAACCTCAAACTCCTGGGCTCAAGTGATCTTCCTGCTCAGCCTCCAATTAGCTGGGACTATAGGTCCCGCCACTGTGCCAAGTCAATTTTTCTATTTTTAGTAGAGATAGTGTCTCATTCTTCCTCAGGGTGGTCTCAAACTCCTAAGCTCAAGCAATCCTCCCTCCTCAGCCTCCCAGAGTGCTAGGATCACACACATGAGCCACTGAGCCTGGCTGAGTGTCATGTCTTTTTACCATCTCCTGAGGCAGTCTTCAGCCACACTGAACTACCTGCCTGGGCTTTCCAAGTTATCTTTGAATATACAAATTATTATTTTAATTAGTGCTATGTTTAAACTCTGTGTGGAAGGGAAGGGGCAGTCCTATGTGGGGAGTTAGAGACCACGCAAGAGGAGGAGTCCACACAAGGGGGTAGCTCAGAATAACTCAAGCAGGGTGAGTAGGGTGTCCAAGGGGTGGAGTAAGGCCCAACATTGAGAAACAGAGTCCTTCTGCACAAAGGGGGTGTTGTGGAGAGATGACTGATTACATAAGGAGGATTGAATAAATAGGAAAATATGTTAAAGGATAATGGAAGCTAGGTTTTTCACTGTTAGAGAAGGGAGTTATAAATATGGAAAGGGGAGAAAACTAGAATGAATTGGTGATAGGATGGAATTAGAGGAAATGGTATGACCCCGATGGTTTTTAAAAAACACACATGAATACATATACTCATGTATTTTTGTAGTAATATAGATATAAATGTGGATGTACATATATATATTCCTTAGTTCTATTCACAGAGAGCCTGGGAGCAACAACACACCAATAGCAATGAACGCAATTAGTGTCTAGATCTTGGTTTCTACTAAATACCATTCTCCAATAAAAGGAACCAGGGCTCCTTGGAGAAATGGCCGATTCCAGGACCGAGGCAGAGAGTATACAAGTTGTTAGCCTGGAACATCTTAAGCCAAAAAGCATACAAATGCTCAACGAATAATGGGAACATGTGAAAATAACACAGAAACCAGACTGAAGGGGCTCCAGCTGGCTAAATTAGAGATAATTCAAGCATCAAAAGAAATGATAGTAACAGGTTATAAACTCTTGAATTTAATAGGAAACCATGATTTTATACAGAATGAATAAAAAGCCTGATGAGGAATAGTATAGTTTTAAAGTACCTTTGCACAAAATATGTAATTCCAAAGAGAAAAGAGTAATTTTACAATGGAGAAACAAGGCAAAAACTCAAGTGATCATAAGTAATGGGAAAAATTGAAATTATACACTGACATGATGCCTTGAGAAGAACAAAATATCACTTTAGTGGTATTCCCACAAAAGATGCATAACCTGAATCTAATCATAATAAAACAGACAAATCTAAACTAAAGGATATTCTACAAATTAACTGGCCTGTAATCTCCAGAAGGAAACTATATGTCAACTAAATGCACTACAGTTATTTCCTCAGTATCCATGGGAGATTGGTTCCATGATTCCCCCCCAGATACCAAAATCCAAGGACGCTCAAGTCCCTTATACAAAATGGTACAGTATTTGCATACAACCTATGCATATCTTCCTGTATACTTTAAGTCATCTCAAGGTTAGTCACATCTCACACAACAATGGGAATATGGTCTGAGAAATGCATCATTACATGAGTTCCTTGTTGTATGTATATCCTAGAGAATACTTACATAAACCTAGATGGTATAGCCGATTGTTCCTAGACCACAAACCTGTACAGCATCATATTATACTGAATATTGTGGGCAACTGTAACACAATGGTAGGTATTTGTGCATCTAAACATAGGAAAGGTACAGTAAAAATATGGCATTATAATCTTATGGAACCACCACTGTACATGCAGTCTATTAACCAAAGCATCATTATACAGCACATGACTGTACTTATAATACCTAACACAATGCCTACCCATCATTTCATTTATGTAGATTTAACATAGTACGTGGCCTGTGGCAAATTCAAGTTGTTTTTGTTTGTTTTTTTGAGACAGCATCTCACTCTGTCACCCTGGGTAGAGTGCAGTGGCATCATCATAGCTCACTCCTGGCCTCAAGCAATCCTCCTGCCTTAGCCTCCCGAGCATAGCTGGGACTACGGGTACCTGTCACTGCGCCTGGATGATTCTTATATTTTTAGTAGAGACGAGGTCTCACTCTTGTTCAGGCTGGTCTTGAACTCCTGAGCTCAAGCAATCCTCCTGCCTCAGCCTCCCAGAGTTCTAGGATTACAGGCATGAGCCACTGTGCCCAGCTGTAAATTCAAGTTTTGCTTTTGGAAGTTGGTTGAATTCACAGATGTGGGACCCATGGATACAGAGGGCTGACTGTGTTTGATTTTGAACTAAATCTTCCTGCACTAAAGGAGATTATCAGAGAACACTGGAGGGGGTCTGCTAAGTAATGAATCAATGTTAACTTTCTGGTGAAGATGATTGTATTTTGGTTGTATTTGTCTATATGACAAATATTCTTATTTGTAGTAAATACATGATAAAGTATTTAGGGGGTGATGGGACAACAGACAAGCAAATTATTCTCAAATTGTTCCCCCTAAAAGTTCTTGAATCGTACTTGTGACATTTCTGTAAGTTTGCAAATATTTCCAAAAAATACACTGAAAAAAATTTTAAAGTTGTATAGGATTCAATGATCTGCCCCAACTCTTTTCCCCACAAGCCCTGGTATTTTTAGCGCATAAGTTTGCAGAACATTAGGTTTTAGACGAACACACATGTATTAGAGCAGAAACACAGGAATCTGCTCAGGAAAAACAAAATCCTATGTATGGAAAGGGATCACTAGGTGAAAGGTCTTGGAAATTTAACACTAGAATACCTTGGGGAAAAAAGTCAACGGAAGAGTTGGAAAGATTTAAGGAAACCACACCAAAGGTGGAATAAAATTAATAAGAGAAAGGAAGAAAGAAAAGGCAAGAAAATCAGATCTACTAGATTCAACACATGTACAGATATTTCAAAAACAGACAAAAGGCAAAAATGCTTGCGAGAAAAATATGAAACAATACAAATCTCTCATAACTGAGGAAATCTCCAGGCCCACAAAATACTCAACACAAAGCACACCATTATGAAATTTCAAAACTCAAGGATAAAACCAGCACTTTCAGAAACAAATTAAATTTTCAACCTAGTGTTCTATACTCAAACTACTATCAAATATGAGGGTTTGGCTGCATTCAGATAAGCAATGTCTCAAAAGAAAAAAAAAATCTCCTACAAATCCTTTCAAACTATAATAAAATGAGAGAGCACCTCAAGAATGGCCCAAGACATACGAACCCAAGAATTTGGATCTGACATAGGAAAGTTTTAGAAATAAGTCCCCCCAAAATAGCTGTGTAGCCAACAAAGAACAATTAGAGAAGAAAAAGTTCCAGGACAATAGTGAAACTGATGGATTATATAATGCACATAACGAAAAATTATTTTGAGAGGTTATTAGAAAGTATGCGGTAAGAATGAGAGGTATACAGAAAATCAAGAAAAAGGGGAAATTATTAAATCCAGGACACAAGTTATCAATACTCTAGAGGTCCATAATTCAGAGTCTTGAAAATGAAAAGGTTAAATATAGATTTAAGCAAATATTGGGAGGATGTGGGGTGTGTAAAAGTTAAGTTTTCAAGGCTGGGCGCAGTGGCTCATGCCTGTAATCCTAGCACTCTGGGAGGCTGAAGCAGGAGATGGCTCAAGGTCAGGAGTTCGAGACCAGCCTGAGCAAGAGCCAGACCCCGTTTCTACTAAAATTAGAAAGAAAAAAAAAGATTTCATCTGTACAGGAGAAAATCAGTATATATCTAAAAGTAACAGCTGTACAAGGACACTACTTACAGATATAATGGTACATATGTATATGAAAATAAAAGCTAAAAGTTGAAAGTGGCCATTTCTAAGGAATAAAAAAGGAACAATGCCGTGGATGACACATAACCCATATCACAGTCCAGGTGTAGGTAAACTTCTTCTGTAAAGGGCCAGAGAGTAAGTATCTTAGGCTTGCAGGCCATATGGTCTCTGTCACAACTACTAAGCTCTGTTGTTTTAAGACAAAAGCAGCCATAGACAGCATGTAAACAAATGAGCATGGCTGTGTAAAATTCTGATTATGGACACTAAAATTTAAGCTTCATATAATTTTCATATGTCACAAAATCTTACTCTTTTGTTTTTTAAACCATTTAAAAACACAGAAACCATCCCTAGCTCTGGAGCTGGACAAAAATAGGCAAGTGGGTAGATTTGGCCTACAGGCTGTAATTTGTCAACCCTTGTTGCAAGTCTATACCACAAAGCATGGTCCATTCAGAAACAGAATTTGCCTATATATGCCTTTATTGTCCAGCACATACTTTATTGTCATTTAAAAATTCTTACCTGGTGGCATAAGTTTCATAAGTACTCTTGCTCCATCTCTAAGAGGTGGCATATTTAGGCTGCTCCCTAAGTCTGCAACTTGCCAAAGGAAAGAGATGTATCTGGGATGCAGTGACATTATCTAGAATATAAAGTACACAAAATAATTACCTCTAAATTAACCCTGCCAAAGCTTGTTAATCTCCATACTTTTGCTTATGTCATTTCTATTCTCTGAGATGGTCTGCTTTCCCCATCTTCTCATCCTTACAAATCCTTCATGATGCAGACTGAATACATCATCCAAGTCACCCCTAGTCATTTCTTTGTAACAGAGAAATAGTTTAATAGAACAGTACAGGAAATGTTACAATTAAACTATTTCTCTCATACATAAAATTCAGCCTCTGAACATACAAAAGGCTGCCATGCCCACTACTAAATTCCTAATCCAACTGTTGTACAAAGTCAGAACCTTCTGATACTAGAGAGGTTGGTACTTAACTATTAAAATTCTTTGGGGGTGGGGCGGTGAAAGGAGAGGGTAAGAATGGGAGGAGTCACTGTTTCTTTGGATATATATTACTGATAATCTGATAAAGATTATAGATATTTTCCTACATAAATAGTTCTAAAAGACTGGTCCACTCTGTGGTACAAATACAAAAAGACAGTGATACAGCTGACCCTTGAACAACACGGGCTTGAATTGTGCGCATCCATTTATATGAGGATTCCCGCCCCCTACCACCAAATGCGGATTGAAAATACATTCCTGGGATGCAAAATCCGAGTATACCTGGGTTCCACAAGGTTGACTGCAGGACTGGAGTATGAGCAATTTGGGTATACATGGAGGTCATGGAACCAATCCTACACACATACAGAGGGACGACTGCATTTTTCTAAATGTATATATCCAATAGTGTTATAATTAAGCTCTATAATAGATGAATTCTATGTAAAAGTAACAGTACTGTATAGGGAAATTTTGTTTTAAATTTCAACTGAGTTACAATTACTTTTCAGAAGGATCAATTCTGAAGTTGGTGGTTAACTGTACAGTTATTTGATATTTTGCCTCATTAAACTGTAAACTCAAGACAAAAAGAACTATATACTTCTTTATTCTAAAAGACTCTAGCATAATGCCTTGCATACAGTAGTTCAAAACTGCATCCACTCACCACTCCAGGCAAACAGCTTTCCACTTCTGGATTGGGACCATCACTGTAATGATTACCATGGTTTCCAGGAGATCCAGTTGAGGAATCAGAAGAACTATCAGGGCTTGAAGGCATATTGGAACTTATTTGTGTAAGTTTGGCTGTAATTAGCTAAAAATGATAAACTATGTTAGTATCAAAGCAAAGGAAAAATACATAAAACACAGAACTAAAAAATTCCCCCAAATCTACATGCTATTTTAGAAATATATTTTAAAACAACTAATATAATTGCTTAACTAGTTTTGATTTTAGAAATCCTTTCTTCCACCATATTGTAAATGTCATGCCAGTTTTATTTAGTGTTATAAACTAAATACTTAACACAGAGCCCCACACATAACAAATGCTCAATTAATGAATGAATAATAGCCTCAGGTTTGATTTGACTGGAAAATTCGGTAACCACACATACGTACCGATTTATCTTTTAAGTTTAATTGTCCAATCAACTTTCTATCATCTGCAGGATCTATGAGCTCACCGCCCACAAAGAGCTCAATTTTTGTATGGGCTATGTTGGCTTTAATACGATTGAGAATACATCGTCGTACTGAACCAATTGTGTCATTTGTATGAGACCATACCTCCAAGTCATCAACCTGTCTGCCCTGGTTTGGAAATCGAACTATAAAAGACAGGTGTTTACCGCGGAATGCTCTGAGATGGGGGAGGGAGGGTGGAAAAAAAGAAAAACATCATATTCAACAGACTTTCTAATCTTGCTGCCAAGAAAATAAAGCTAACAGTTCAACATTGAGTATTTTCTTATTAAACAAGATGAAGTAAATTAAAGACACTTAATATAGGTTGAGTATCTCTTATCTGAAATACATGGGACCAGAAGTATTTTGGATGTTTTCGGATTAGGGATACTCAACCTGTATTGTTTTCAGTATCTTGAAAATAAAAATTTATTGCTCCCTTTACAAATACAGGATGTCCCAATACTTACACAGGGAAAATGGGAAACTGTAGCTAAATGTACCTTTATTCACAAAATATTAATTCCAAAATTCTTCTTTTGTATGGACACTTTTGGGACACCCTGTCTTATAAGTAATCAAAACACAATCATATTCCATTGCTTGTATCTATGGTTATACAAAAATGAGGTGTCCACTTATAAGAAATTAATAGACTTGAGTAACATTTATTTTTATACTATAAAAGCCCAACTCAATAAGACTATTTTTAAAATGTAAAAGACAAATTCATTCAATAATTTCATGGTTAACAATTAGAACTCTTAAAATAAGCCTGATGGCACTTACCCTATAAACATTCCTAAACCATAAATACCATTTGAATTACTAAAGGGTGAGGTTCTTAAAAGAAATGTTACTAGACCATTTGAAAATATTTTTTTTGTTGTTGCTATACTGACAATCTGTTAAGGTAGCTTTTAAGAGTTCTTTCCAATTACTCTCCAACCTAACTATTCTATTATTTTTAACAATGTAAATGAATGACATCAAAATAATACTTCAACTGCAAAATATCACTGCAATACTTCATGGGCAATAATGTCAATGGTAAAAAAATAAATAAGAGGAGGAAACTGGACTTAATGAGAATGCCGTTATCAAAAAACCAAACAAAATCAGATTGAGACATGGTGAGAAAGTCAACTATTTAAAAAAATGTTCTGTAAGATGCAAATGTTTTTAATGGATAAGATACTAACATTAAAAAAAAATCCTCACTCTCCTTTTACCTGTACATCATCATCAATTTACCAAATGGCTAGGAAAATACCAAATAATTAAGAATTAGCACCAGATTAGTTACTCACAAACCTTGACATAGGCAGAATTGTTCTTTCCTCATGATAATCACTGTCACATTCATTTATATATTCCCTTAAAACAGTTAATACGCGAACCATTCGAACAGCTTCCTGTCTTGCACAATTAATGCTGTCTTTGTCACCATCCAAAACACACAATGTATCATAGGAGGCTTTCAAACGATCAAAGCAAGACTGAATGAAGTCTTCATGGATCACCACCTACAAATAATGGGCCAAATAAAGATAATTCAAATTGCTTTGAAATAGAAAAATTAACTATTTAATATTAATCCAATTTTAAAGACGACAATGGCTAATTTAAATATAGCACTCAATGAGTCATATTTAAGCAGAGTCAATAAATGACAATAAAATACGTTATGTTTCTTAAAAGGAAACTAGCTTTGCATAAGTTAACAAATATAAACTAGTCAAAAACGAACTTCAGGATTAGGTGTTAGTATCAACACAAATTTAGTATACTCTCTTTGTCATTTCACCATATAATACTTATATTCAAAATAACCCCAATCACTTCAAGATAATTATCAAGGCAAGATTCATTTAGATAGTATTTTGTGTAAGAGAAATATGGACTCAATATTTTCCTCACCTGATTGACCTGTAGCCTTGGACCAAGATTTGTGTATATCTCTTTAAGGAGATCTATAGCTCTGCTGGCAATATCATCATTACTCTGAATCACGACCTAGGGTCAAGAAGATTAAAGTGTTAATCCCTTTCAAGAAATATTTTTGTTGGGCATGAAAATTCAAACTGTATCATTGGCTATTTTTAATACATTATTCGCTAATTGATATTGTTGACACTGATAATCAACTAAAATTAAGTGAGAAAAACAGACCAAAAGAGAGGATAATAAATGCAAAGTACAAGTCTTTGAATAAAGCAATTTGCTTAAGAATCAAAGACATATTTTACTGAGGATAAAACATGCTTTGACCAGTATTATTTAACCATCTAACATCTTGATAATGAAGTTACAAACCTGTGAGGCATTCAAGGAAAAAAAGAAATAAGAGATTATATGAAACACAGTTTAGCATAAAGGACCACCCTCCTCTACCCCCCGTTTTGAAAAATCTTTATTACTCATCTGATTACATTAGTGGTTTTCAAACTACATTCAGAACCCTAAGGTTCTGAGGAAGTGTTCAGGGCTGACCCCTATAAAAGGGTTGGGGAAGGAAAGGGAGATGAAGCATGGGGAGACTGAACAAAACACAAGCTTTCCTTGTTCAATTAGATTTACTTTTTGTAGGATTCTATACATTTTCGTTTTAAAGATGGGATTCTGCTGTTTAAAAATGTTGAAAATCCCAGCCTGAGTAAGAGGGAGACCCTCATCTCAACAAATAGGAAAAATTAGTTGGGGGGGAGGTGGTGTGCACCTGTAGTCCCAGCTACTTGGGAGGCTGAGGCAGAAGGATTGCTCAAGCCCAAGAATTTGAGGTTGCAGTGAGCTATGATGATGCCACTGCACTCTAGCCCGGGAGATGGAGTGAGACCCTGTATCCAAAAAAAAGAAAAAAAAGAAAACCCACTTACCTTAATTAAAAGGTTTTAAATATTCAAACACCACAGTAAACATCTTAGTCTATCTATGGTTTGCAGAAAAATGTTCGATAGAAATAAAAAAATAATATAGATAGCTGTATAATAGGTCAGACTTTTAAAGATAGAAATAATATATTGATACTATAAAGATGGAAAGATTACCCTTAAGAAGATATTTTACCCCATCAAGTATTTAAAAATACCACAAGTTAAACAGTGTCAAAAAACACTCATAATCTCTTCTAAATAAAGGTCTTTTCTTCTGTCCTCTATTTATTTCAGTGTTAAACACTGAAGAGGAAACAGATCTATACTGAATGAAAATGGGGCCAGGGAGGCACATTAATTTCCATGGGGGAGGCATGAAAGATTTGTATGGTTACTGCACTTCTCAACACATATGGAACACAAAGGTTCTAAGCTAAGACGATAAGAACATCAGTGATAGGACGGTGTGGGAGAAGGAAAAAGAGAGAGAAAGAAAAACCCTGTGACAAATGACATAGTAATAAGATAATGAACAATTACTACCCCAGACTTTTGGGACAAGCATCAGAGAATACATAATTTATATGAAAATTGCAATTCCTTATTTGAAAAACTACATCAGACACAGAGTTCCTACTTTTGACTTACCCTCCAAAGGTAATCTAATCCTATTAACTCCAAATCATCCATCATATAGGCTCTCCTTTTTGCTACTAGTTTTCCTTCTCGACAATTCACAGCTTTGAAGAATCGCTCAAAACATTTCATTCCATTTTCAGTTAATAGGGAAGGATCAAGCTGAAGCACATTACTTTCAAAGAAGTCCTTATTAATATCAGGATCTAAGTCTGGTTCATCCCCCATCAATTTGGAATACCACTTAAAACAGGCTTCACGATCACAAAGGTAAACTGCATTCTCAGCTAAGCATTTCCATATTTGTTTTGCCTGAGGAGCACATAGCCACAGTTGGCCATCCTTCAATAAAAATCTTGGAAAAACAAAAAAATTGGCAATTAGATTTATGTAATTTTTATCCTGAGAGGCAACCTATCTGTATACATATGAAATAATACATTTATCACAAGTATATTTTATCTATAGATAAAAAGATGTTAATTCTTTCAAAAAGCCTATTTCTCAACTTTTACCTATTAAAAAAAATCCTAGAAATTAATTCATTCAACAAGCATATACTGGGCACCTACTATGTGCCTGGAACGAGGCTAGCCAATTATGAATAAAATACTCGTTCCCTGAACTCTAACCATTTAGTCTCTGAAACTAGTCATTCTGAAAACATTTTTAATAGGTTATTTGAGTTCAAAATAAAAAATTTAGCATTTTGTTTATATGGTAATATTGGAAAATGAAGTACTCAAGCAATTTTCATTCTGGCTCCATGTGTTGGTTGGGGAAAAAATTTTTTTTAATTAAGTGACTTTTACAGATAACTAATCCATTGATATTGATGAGTTAAAATTGGTTAACTTTACTTTTTTCATTTTTAAAAGATGGTAGAAGAAATCTTTCTTCAAATGAAAATCCCATTCGGAAATCTGATGTATGAAATAAAAGCACAGCTGCTCTAATTGTTGAGAGGGGAAAAAGAAAGGAGAAATGAGTATAAAACTTCCCACTGCTTATTCAGAAATATTCAAGGAACTTAGAAGCCCTAAGGCTCCTAGGTAAGTTTGAAAAATTACTAGTCTAATAGGAACAGAATAGACTTAAGTCAAACAGACCTAGTGGAGTAGTGCAATTCCATCACATACTGACTGAGATTTCAAACAAACTACTTTAAGACGTATGAATCTTGTTTTGTTATTGATCAAATGGGAATAACACCTGCCTCACTGCATTGTCACAAGGAGTAAATGCAAAGTGTTTGACACTGGCCAAATACACAGCGGGCATTGAAGTTAGGTTCCCCTTCCCTTGAGTTAGTTGCTATAATTCACACATATAGGTACTAACAGAGTAGGGACTACAATAGGTCCTCTGACTCTAAACTTTTTTATTTTTTTTTTTGAGACAGAGTCTCACTCTGTTGCCCAGGCTAGAGTGAGTGCCGTGGCGTCACCCTAGCTCACAGCAACCTCAAACTCCTGGGCTCAAGCAATCCTCCTGCCTCAGCCTCCCGAGTAGCTGGGACTACAGGCATGCGCCACCATGCCCGGCTAATTTTTTCTATATATTTTTAGTTGGCCAATTAAATTCTTTCTACTTTTTAGTAGAGACGGGGTCTCGCTCTTGCTCAGGCTGGTTTCGAACTCCTGACCTTGAGCAATCCACCCGCCTCGGCCTCCCAGAGTGCTAGGATTACAGGC
>CAUYPO010092650.1:0-22241 GCA_963574435.1 Cheirogaleus major
AGACACAGGGCACGTGACAGAGAGGCTCATGGTGGTGACAGCAGGGGACACTTGTTGTATGTGTAATGGCCCAGCCTTTTCAAAAGGGTGACTGTATGTGGGGTTCACTCTGCACCTGCTGTAGAAATGGGCTGACCCACTTGAAGCCTGGCCTGTTGGTCCGATAACAGTTATTGAGTCCTCCCCAAATGCTGGGAGCTGGGGGTGCAGGGAGGGACAAATGGGACACTCCAAGAGTTCTCCATATGGAGGGGACATGGATGTCACGAGCTTGAGATCAGTGTGTTGGGACTGAGGATGCTCAGGGTGGGTGCTGCAGGAGTGGGGGTGGGGAGGGAGGCAGGGGAAAGTCTGTAATCGCAAAGGCAGGAGGTGTGAACCCGGGGCGGGAGTGGGGCCGGGGACAGCAGCAAGCCCCTCAGTAGGGTGGGAGCCAGTGTTGGCTGCGGAGGGCAGGGAGGTGGGACCTAGAGGGAGCTTGTGCAGTTGACGTTCACCTTTCGTTTTTGCTCTTCCTGAGCAGTGTGGCCCGCTGTTGCTTGGTGATTATAATCCAGAGCCTCCAAGGCAAGGAGAAGCCAAGGAGGATTTGGGGAGTTCACAGAAGCCCTGCGGTCATTTGGTGTTGACCAGCGAGACCCTGGGCTCATGCACACCTCAGAACGTGGTCTCACTGAAGGAGCCTCGGGGCTCTGGTGACGAGTCACACCCCACCCCTGCTTCCCTCTCCTGGGGGGTTCTCCATGCAGCCAGGAGCCTTTGCGATATTTATATCACTCTCTTTTTTTAAAACTATTTTTAATCCTCCATGGTATGACATACTTAAAAGGCAGCGTTCTGAGCCCTTCTGGCTGGGAACTGGGGCGGCGGGTGGGAAGGGGGCTTGGCGATGACCTGCCAGATTTGGTGGCGAAAGAACTCGAAGCCTCAGATGGCATCATCCTCTGGCCCTTCCTTTCCCTCTGTGTCCTTCAGTCCTGGCCTTGAGCGTATCTCTCGTCCAGGTGGGCCTTCCCGGGCTCACCTCTTTGCGCATATCCTCCCTGTTAGTTTCCTGCCTCCAGTGTCCCCAGTTCCGTGTCAGCCCCGCAGCCTGAAGGTCTTGCTCTCGCCACGCCCATCCTCTACGCCCTTTTGCCCTCAGAAGGAAGCCCTGTGTGTGCTCCGGCCCCCACCTCTCCTGCCCCTCCTTGAATGAACCGGACCCCAGCTGCACCCAGGTGCCTTCCTGTTCCCCCACAGGCCACATCTTTCCGGTCACTCACCTTTGTCCACGTGGTCCCTGCTGCAGAGAGTGACCATGTCCGGCCCAGAACAGCCTCCTTGAACCTGGTCTGTGCCCTCCTGGGCAGAATTCACAGCCTCTGCCCTGGGGCTTCACAGATGCCCTCTGAGCCCATCCCCGGTGAGACCCCTGAGTGGAGGACATGCATCTTTGTCCTGCCACTTTGTCCCTAACTCAGAGGAGGTCTTCAGAACTGCTGGCCCAGTTGTTGTAGGCTGAACAGTGCCCCCTGCCAAGATGTCCACATCCTAATCCCCAAAACTGGAGGACATGTTTCCTTACTTGGTACAGGGGACTTGGCAGATGCAATTAAGTGAAGGATCTCTTGAGTTGAGATTATCCTGGATTATCCAACTGGCCCAACTAGTCACAGGCTTCCTTATAAGAGGGAAGCAGGAGGGTCGGAGAGACAAGTGATGTGATCATGGAAGCAGCGTTCAGGGTGACGCCATCATGGGAAGGGGCCGGGAGCCCAGGAACAGGCAGCCGCCACAAGCCAGAAAAGGGAAGGAGAGAGATTCTCCTCCGGAGTCTCCAGAAGGAGCACAGCCTTGCCCATAGCTTTGATTGTCGCCTGTAAAACCCATTTCAGACCTCTGACCTCCAGAACTGTAAGGTAATGCATTTGTGTTGTTTTCAGCCACTAAGTATGTGGCAGTTTGTTCCAGCGGCTGCGGGAAACTCATACGCGAATGCATAACAATTGGCCGTCAAGCCGCCTTCGCTTCCCTAGAAGAGGCACACCTGGGAAACATACCTGGACAACCCATTACGTTTCTGTGTGAGTTTGGTGGAGATCAGGGTGGTGGCAGCAAGCCGGAGCTGAGAGTGCAGAGATCTGGGCTCTGGTCACAGTGCGGCCACTACCTGGCTGCGGAACCTGGGAAGGCTGTGTGACAAGGGACAGGAGAGTAAGACTCGAGGAGATGGAGAGAGGCCAACTGACTCTTTACTCAGGAGGCCAGACAAGGTGGTGGCATCCTGTCACTGTGGTCCCACCTATGCTCTGTGGCCCTGGCGTGAAGAGCATGATGTCATAGCGTCTCTAGGTGCATGTCCTGTTGTGCAGACTCAAGGATCTAACATGCTCTGGCAGCAGTAACATCTCTGTCTACTCCTTGTGTTCCTTTGGAGTTGAGATATACGAACCCAAGAAGCACTATTAACCCAGAGCCAGTTGTTTTGGATAAATAATCTTCTACTTTATGTGGATTATCAAAGTTTGTTTAGAAAACAGAAGAACATCATTAAGATATTGGTTTATAGACAGTTGCCAACTTTTGTTTATATAACATCAAATGTTGAAAGTCCAAGGCTAGACATACAAGTTACAAGGGATTTTAATTCCCAGAGAATGGGGAAAAAATCCTAATCCTGCCTCACCGTTGCAGCGTTGTCGAATGACGTCATGCTGTATGTGAGCCCCCCGACCTCCCTCTCCCTTCTTGGTCGAGCACATGGTCAGCGCCCCAGTCTTCATTGCTCCGGTTCCATTCGAGTCTCCATGGCAGGCTTATGAAACCAGTAGTTACCACTGATAACCACACTGTCACTTTTTTCCTATTTCTACTTATTTTTATAAAACAAGGATGACATGCAATCAGATGTTCCAATAATATTCCAAATATACAATGAAGGGGGCTGTGTAGCCGACAGAGCTCCCCTGTGTGTGAGCATGGCTTCTTCCTTGCCAGGCTGACTTGGGAATTCTGACCTGAGTTGCAGAAATGATTTGGGGTATTGTCGTCGTGATATGTGTAATACACAGCACAGGTTGTGTAAAAGCCAGTGAAGTCAGGGATTGTCTTTATTGGTTATAGGGCATGGACACTGTGATTTGGGGGAGTGTGTGTGGGCCGGGGGGTAACCGCAGTGCAGGACACTGTGCCAAGCCTTCCAAATAACCCAATGGTGGGTGTAATTATCAACCTCTGAAAACTAAGGCTAAGTGAAATTGTTTTGAGTTCCAGGCCACTGAGCTCATAAGGGTAGAACCAGGAACCAGAACTAAGTCTGAGAAGATGCAGTTAGTCAAGGGCAGGGTAGTAAGAGGGAGGCTGTTGGGACTCAAATTTAGGGGCAGGGGGAGACTCTTGGCCAGCACTAGATCAAGGACTAGCTGGCCCTGGAGAGGCCATTGACTTGGAACCCAGAAGGAAGACGGGACCCTGGCTGGTCCAGTTTTGTGGGTTGAGAAGTCAGCCTTGGCCGGGAGCGTTATCAGAGTAGATTCAGTGACTCAGCTGGTTTCGTTCATGGTCACTTACATACCAGGTTCCTCGAACTGTAACACAATGCAGGCTAACTTCCTGGCTTCCTAACTTCCCAGGGGCAGATCCAAGAGCAGTGGGGATAAGGATCTCTCTTGAAGAGGTGGAAGAGATGAGATTCTCACAGCCTTGCCTCATAGCAGAAGGGACCGGAGACAGCCATGGAACCATCCTCCCTTCTCATGCAGGTTGGGTTGTGTCCCGGCGCTGGCAGATTACGAAGCATCCAGTCTGCATAAAATCACTTGATCTGCCTGCTTTCAGTATGATTTGCGTGGAGATTTTCTCACTGTTGTTTTTCTTTAGAGGAAAGAAAAAGTTTAGAGAATAGAGAATAAACCTGCCTAATTAGTTACATTAGTTTATTCCCTTTAGAGAATAAACTTCCATTCCTGTGCCTGGTGGGGGAGGGACAGTCACCGGGTGGGAGACGTGGGGGAGGGGATATGCGATCCTACTGGTACTTTCATCTGATCCTCTTGCTGCATCCCTGCGCCCCAACCCCGTCTCCAGAGTTATCTGTCACCACTAATTCCGGAGCCTTTGGGACTTCCGGGGTGTGCCCTGGCTTGGTTTGTGTCTTTCCTAGCCGCCACTTTCCTTGCCGCCATTTCTCGAGTTTGCTAAATCAGCCACCACTGCTCCCTCTTCATGCCACCTTCGAGAATTTTGTTGCTGTCTTCCCTTCTTCTGCTCTTCCCACCGCCCAGGGTTTATTCTCCACACACGTAATCCGTACAACAGACAAAATCCCTTTCCTAGGTTGCAGGAGAGTTGGGAGATGGCCTGAAATTGGACGGCCGTGTTGAGTCTGTCCTCTTCCCTGAGAAGTCTCTCCCTCCCTGTCCAAGTGTCTCGAGCAGCCTGGTAGGAAGCTGGCAAGTGGGCGTCGCGGTCAGCCTAGCTTTGGGGACTCGCGGTGTGCGAAGCCGCGGCCGTTCCATTCCATTCTGACCGCTCTCCAGGCTGCTGCTGAATGCTGGCCACCAGGAGCGGTCCGGCGGGTTGCAGACGGGGTGTTGGTCACGACACAAGGCTGTTTTCTCAGCCATATACTTTGGTTCCTCTGCGGCTGGGGCCCCAAGGCCTGGGGGTCAGGGGCTCAGATGGGGTGGGGCTGCGGAGGCCGAGGGACTCCTCCCTCCAATGAAATCACCACCGATTTTCTCCCAGGCCTCAAGCTGCCCATCCGCACTAAAACGCCTCTCAGCTTGGCGGGAGGGGGAGTTTAATCTGACACCCGGCGCTAACCACCACGCACTTTGTCGTGGCGGCTGTTCTAAAGCTGCAGCCTGTGCTGCACACGGGGGTGGGAGGCACCTTGGGGGGAGAAACACCGACCCGCTGAAGGAACAGGTTGTTTGGTTGCTGCTTTGTTTGGGGTTGGAGCCCTGCCTGCTTTTATAAAGCCTTCCCAGGCCCAGAGCCACAGGCGACCTGGGGGAGAACTGGCTGGTGCCAGGCTTTTAAAGTCAGGCTATTCTTCGTGGCCAGATTAAAGGTTATCCTGTGGGATCCTCCATCAGATACAGGCTTTGCTTGATTGTCTAGATTTTTGAGTAGGTCGGATTACCCAGAACTAGGAGCACCGTGGAAAGACCCTTTGGGGATTTCAGTAAAGAAGGAATCACAACCTGACCCTCCAGCACCGCCAGAACGATGCCTTTTGATCCTGCAGTTCTTGTCGCGTAAACACAGCTGATCGATGCGCACAAACCCGGGGAGAGGACAGCCTGCCTGGCCTGTGTGGAAAGGGAAGGTGTTTGAAGCCGGGCCCGGATCTGAGTTTTGCCTCCTTCGCTTCGTAGCTGCGGGACTGTAGCCACGTTATGGGTCCTTGTGGTGTGTTGTTCTCTTCTATCTCTTCATATAATGTGACTTGAATAATAGTACTGCCCTTCCAGGGTTTTTTGGAGGATTCAGCCAGGAATGGTAAAAATGCCCAGTACTAGCAAGGGCATAGTAAAAATTTAAAGTAAAAGAGGAATTTCTTTGGTTTGGTGGTCGATGTCTTGGTAGCAGCCCAACTGAAGAGGTGAGTGAATTGGTCACTTAGTCAGTGGTTTGGGGTTGTGCTGTGTCACGTCAGATTTGGTGTCTACTCTCAGGGACCATGTTGTGGAGAGAACACATCAGTAGTTGACAAGCCCTGTATGAGTCATCTAGTCGGCAGCCTGGAATGCTTTGGAGATGGGAGAGATTATTGGGGTTGAGTGATCCGGGAAGGGTTAGTGTAGCAAGTCCTTGTGTTGGGTGGGGACTCGAGTAGGCGGGGATCGGTAAAAAGGGCCTCCAGGTGAGCGAGGAGGTTGGTGTGAGCAGGAGGTAGAGGCAGCAGTGTGCCGGGGCGTTCAGGAAGGTGGCTGGTCCAGCTGGGGTGGGCAGAGGGCCTGGGAATGGGCAGTAGGGGGTTCTCATTATTAATGATGTGACCTCTGGGACTCATTTTTCCCCTGTAGCCATTTCACCCTGGGCTGGCTTAAGGCCAGCATTCCTCAGTGTGTGAGTTGTGGTGGGGGGAACTCTTGTTTTTTAGAGTAGGATGGTCTTCTGTGAGTGGAATGTTCTGCATGTGGCAGGTTTTAACATCCTTGAATCTTTCCCCCAACATTTCCACCTGGGAGTGGTGCTGCCCATTTGAGATCTAGTAGGATAATATGCAATTGAAGGGGGAAGCTGTGCATCTCCAAAGAGCTAAATCCACTCTCGGACACAACAGAGGGTTGTGGGAACCACGTGTGCCCCTCACTCAAAAGGCTCTTTGATATGAAGCTCCAGCTTTGAGGCTCTTGGAAAATCAATAGTTGATGTAACAGCTGTCCTATGAATTGTGCCCATTATAACCGAATACTCTCCAGTTGTGGGAAGAATCCAACAGTGACGTGGTCATGCATGACCCTTTTGGATTACTCCATGGAAAATTACTTCATGCGTCAGGTGCTGATGCTGCAGCTTTTATTTTTATTTTCCAAAATATTGCCTGTTTTCAAGTCCAGTCAACCAGAGTCCTTCTAGTTCTTGAGTTAACGTAATGTAGCAGCAACTTCCTACAAATACTTACCTAGTATCTGCTTGGTTCCGGGCTCCTTCCCAGGCACAAGAGATACAGACTCGAGGAAAAAAGACCTAGACAGACGCTGCTCCACAGCAGGAGTCAGTCCCTGCGGTCCCATTGGGATATAATGATGACTGTGACAGCAGGCTGCTGGGGGGGGAGGTATCTAACCATGGGACCCTGCGTCAGGTGCCATTCAGGGAAGGTGGTGTTTTAAATTGAAATGAGAAGAATACACGGGAGTTAGCAAGATGGAAGGAGAAGGAACGTTCAGTGTACAGGACTCGGCTCCATCGCCTGGAGCTGATGCAGGTTGTGTTAGATCTAGAGCCCCTAATATGCACAGATCTTGCACCCTGCCTGGGAGAAGATGGTCACGTCCTTGGAGTTGGAGACAGAGGTCTGGAGGTCTTCCGTTGAGCAAAGCAATAGCCTGGGGCTTGGGCTATTATCAGAGGGTCCAAAGTGTCTGTGATTCACTTCCTTTAATATAGGCCCAGCTCCAAAGAGGTGCTCTCTGCCACCAATAGTACCCAGTTGGCTCTGATGCCAGCCCGTGGAGTTGGGGTGACTTTTGTTTTGCTCATCTGTGTGCTTTGGGGTATAACAGGGCACTGTGGTACTAGCGCCCTGTGGTTGTGTCCTCTCCTCCTCCAGGCCCACCTCCC
Organism: Cheirogaleus major; assembly: GCA_963574435.1. Lineage (NCBI taxonomy): Eukaryota > Metazoa > Chordata > Mammalia > Primates > Cheirogaleidae > Cheirogaleus > Cheirogaleus major. Next base: position 7,279 of record CAUYPO010092650.1, read on the forward strand.
GCATTTCTTTTTTCAGCCCCTTTTCCTGTCCCAGTCCAGACAGATCTGCCCACCAGACAGGAGGGGCACTTTCCTCAAGCATCATTTTTCTGGGTTGAGGATGATTAAAATGATGAAAAAGGTTATGAAGCTGATAATGATGACAGTATATTCACCATCTGTATCACCACCGTGGCTCCATTTATTGAACATCTACTATATGCCGAGAACCCTGTTAGGTATTTAATATCTAATTCTCACAGAAATAGAATGAATAGGGGAATTACCTTCATTTTTCAGATGGGGAATTGAGGCTCAGAGAGGTGTAGTACAAAGCCCGTGGGCACACAGCTAGTTGGTGGCAGGGTCAGAATTTGGCCTCGGATCTTTCTCACCCTGAAACCTGTGCTGTTTCCCGTAGGCCACACCAGTCCCCCGCGTAAGTGCAGCTTGGCTCTGTGAATGACAAGCATGTGGCTCCTTATTCCGTCCCCGCTTTCAACCTCACTTTCTCCTGTGTAACCTGTGGGGTTAGACCCCTGCTGTCTGTCTGTTATGGCAGTCACCGGTCAAGTGACTATGGGGGACCTGTGTCCAGTCCAGACTGAGATGTGCTGTGAGTATAAAACACACACAAAATATGGAGACTTCATATGAAAAGAGAGTATTAAGCATCTCATTAATCATTTTAAAATATTACTTGAATGATGAAATGATATTTCTTTGGATAGAGTAGTTTAAATAATATATTATTACAATTAATTTCACCTGTCCCTTTTGACTTTCTGTAACATGGCTACTAGAAAATGTGACATTACATGTGAGGCTCACGTTATATTTTGATTCAGCAAGACTAGGTTAGCCTATAATCTCTAAGGATCTTTTAATGCTGACATTCTCAGACTACAGTGCTCTGGTTTCTCTTCTTCCTTAACCCTGCAGTGTTTTTGAGCCCAGAACCCCCTTCTGAATTACTTGCCCTGTTCCATCCCTGAGGCTCTCCAGTGGGACTCCTGCCATTCACTCCTTCACGGTCCCCAACTCCATGGGCGGGAAGAAACGCACCTGCTCCAGCATCGCCTGCGGTCTTGGACGGAGCAGTTCACCTTTCTGAGTCTCACATGTGCCGTCTATAAAATGCGGGGGCGGGGGGGATGTCACCCTCCTCACGGGAGTCTTAAGATAACAGGATACACATAAAGCCCCCACACCCAGTAGGAGTCTACACGCGTTCACTCCTCTTTCCAGCATTCCATAGCTGACATTTGTCACCCTCGTGCAGATGGCAGTTGTTTTTGGTGGCACTCATTTCTTTAGCAAAGTCCCTTGGTAATGACATGCTGCAGAGTCAAAGCAGCCACCCCTATTGATCCAGCTGGCGCCAGCCACGTCAGATCGGGGTGCCGTTCTGCCCTGTGCGCCGGGAGGCAGGGATATGGATTGCAGGAGGATGTGGGTTGGAGGCTTAGATTTGACTTTGTACGCCTGGTGCAGGGAAATCAGATGTCTCCGAGCAGACGGGTCAAGAATTTGCCTAGAATCTACTCTCTGCTGGCCGTGGACACCCCTTGGTCTCAAGTGGCCTCAAGTGGGCTCAGAGCTGGAAACTCCGGGTGAAAGAGTTAAAATGGTGATGGACGTGCGGGTGGGAGCCGTGGTAGAGCAGAGGGCATAGGTCGGGGAGGGCAGGGAGGCCACTGCCCCAAAGAGGGTTCTGTCTTAAAACAGAGCCCTCGTGTGTGACAGATTGCACGGAGAAGCCAACCACGGATCTGAGGGCGAGTCCCCCGGCCTCCTGGGCCTGTTTGCTCATCTGCACTTGCCGGAAAATGACGCCTGCCTGGTTCCTCACGCACGCCATCATGGCGGTGTAATCTGCAGGGTTCTGCACTTGGTTAATCATCTGTGGCCATTACTGCTTTTGTCTTTATATGGTTATGAAAGTCACATAACTGCGCTTTTGGGCCACCACCCCAACACAACTGCCACTGTCCTCTTGTAGTGTCTCTTCTGGCCTTTGTTCATTTGAGCCATGTTTTTCACACTCCTATTCCTTTCCCATTTGAGTCCTACTATTTACTTTGCCAGGCAATGCCTCCTCCGGTGCCACCTTCCGTGTTGTTGGGGGACCCTCCCGGCCCAGGCAGGGTGAGGCCCCCTGCACCCTTGGCGTTGCATCTCAGCTCTTGTCACTTCATTGTCACGCTGCCGTGACTTGTCCAGCTCCCTCACCAGGTGTGAGCCCTTTGTGGGCAGGATCTGGTCTCAGCCGCCTCTGCGGGCCTGGCCCGGAGCTGGCCCAGCGGTGCCCACGGAGTGGCCACAACAGCCCCCTGAGTGTGCAGGCCGAGCTTCTGAGCCGCCCCCAGTGGAAGACGTGAGGCCGCTCTCCAGACAGCTGCCCGATAGAGCATCTCGCTCTGTATAGCCATCTAACGTAGGGTGACATTTTCTCAGGATCGGTTCCCAGAAGAACAATGACTAGGCCAGACATTTTATAGCTCTTGGGGTGAACTTAAACTTGTAGCTGCCATTCCCTTTCTTTTGGGGAGTGGGTTTCTGGGTCTCCCAAACTCCCTTCAGTTGGCACTAATGCAGAAAGAAAAAAGAACCATTGAGCCATTTCTCATAGGAGGGGGTGGAAGGCAAGAATGAAAATGAAAGAGAACAGTGACCCAAGCTTGGGCCTCTGGCAGCCCCTCCCCCAGCTGGCACAGGTCACAGGAGATGGCTTTACGGCCGCCCGAGGAGAGCCAGGCACAGATGCAAAGGGAGTCCCCTGGGTGGCCCAAGTAGGTGTAGCCCCGTAGGGCCTGCAGGGCGAGGTCTACTGTTGGCTTTGCCTGCTCTGCCACTCACCTTTGCAAGACAGTGACTGCTCACCTGTCACGGTCCTCCTGGTCTACACCGGGGCCAATGTTTAGGCCAAGATCGACTTAACCTGGGTGGAAAGCTTCTTTCTTCCTTATAAGGATTGTGTGTTTGGGGGTGGGTGCTGGCAAGTGGGGGGTCACATTCCTGTCACTGAGGTTACCATCTCTTTGCACACGGACCCCATCCTCTTTGGGGTCCCTGGGCCAGCAGCTGTGTGGCTCCTTGAACAATCTCTCTGGTTCCTTGCACCAGGTTGGTTTCCGGGGTTGCAGGTGAGACGAGAGAGAAGCTTGCTGTGGCTAAACGGGGGGCCCTCCTCACACAGCTTGGGTCACGCCGGGAGAGGCCCACGGAGTCCACCCCTCCCCAGCACATCCTTCCATCTGAATTACAACACAAGAGAAAACAGGCTCTTCTTTGTGTTTTGCGATGGATTGTGGTATAAAATCTGTTGGGGGGAAGTGGGAGAGACGAGAGAGACCTGCAGGCAGGAACCTGGCTGGCACTGGGGGCTCCGGCGGTGGCCAGGCGGGGCGGGCGTGGGTGATGGCATCATGGGATCCCGTGACCGCTGGCGCTGGCAAGGCCGGGCGCACTGGACCGCTCCCGTGCTGCTGGCGGGCGTGCAAAATGGTCGGGCTGCTTCCGAAAAGTTTGGCCGGAGCTTTCTTATAAAGCGAAACATGCTGCCATGAAGCCCAGAAATGCCTCTCTGAGGTATTTACCGAGGGAAACGGAAACATGTTCACACACAACTATTGGGGTGTGTGTGTGTGTGTGTGTTTGGCAGCTCTATTCACAATAGCCAAAAACCGGACACAGTCCCAGCGTCCCTCGCTGGGGAGTGGCTGAACAGATGCGGTGCATCCGAGCGACGGAACGCTGCTGGGCGGAGAGAGGGGAGAACCGCTGGTCCACGCGACACGGAGCAATCTCGGAAACATGCTACGCGAATGAAGCCGGATCCTAAAGGCTCTGCAGACTGCACGGTCCGTGTATATGACATTCTAGAGAAGGCAAGCTTGTCGGGACAAGAAGCGGATCCATGGTCGCCAGGGGCTGCCAGCGAGGCGAGGGATTGTCTACAAGGGGGCAGCGGTTACGTGATCTTGCCAAAACTCACAGAGCCGTACACAAGAAAGGGTGAAAGTTGCTGTGTGTAAATTATACCTCAGTAAGCCTGACTTTAAAGAGAGAGAGACCACGGGCATCTCCATGTCACCGCTTCTTCCACGGTGCTGCTATGTCCATCTAAACAGGACTGCACAAAAGTGGCCGTTTTTGGTTCTGTGACCAATGATGTCGGTAGCACTTTCTAAACTGATATTTGAAATCCCTTCCTCATAAAAACCACAGGAACTCCACCGTGCCCCGGGCATAGACTTACTGTGTAAGTGAGACTTTACAGACTTCTTTCAAGCCTAGTAAAGTGACACCTGCCGTGAGAGCCGCAGGTAGGGGTCTGATGGCCACCCTTTCACTCTGGCCCCGCAGGCACTGAGCCCAGAGCCCTCCCTGGGAAAACACTAGCTGGTATTTCTTTCTGTCTCCGCCTCCAGGAGAATGTTGTCTCTCATCGCTGATGATGGGAAAATGAGATTCGAGAGCATGGGCCCCGGAGTCAGACGGACCTGGGGGTGACTCTCGATCAGTTTCAATTAGATTTGGCTGTGAGTTACAGAAAACTCAAAATAACGATGTCATGAACAGAAATGCATTCCCGTGGAAGCAATCCCAAGCTGGGGTGGCAGCTGTGCACCACAGCGTCTGCAGGGACCCAGGCTCCCTCCAGCTTGCTACATTGCCATTCTCTGGTGTGGCTCTTGACCTCGTAGTCCAAATGGCTGCTGGAGCGCCAGCCATTACGTTAGTGTTTCAGACAGCATGATGGACCAAGGAATAATATAGAAGGGTCAAGGGTGAATGCTAGCTCTCTGTTAATGGATGTTTCAAGAAACTGTCTCATAGCATTTCTGTTTATGTCTTACTAGCCAGCACTTAGTCACTTGGTTGTGGTTATCTAAAGGGAGGCTGAGAAATAGAGTCTGCGGTGCCCACCTGAGGATGAGAGGTTCTGTTTCTCTGCAGGAAAGAGAGAGTGGCTGTCTGGGGTGGAGGAGGCAACTGATAATCTCTACTACAACTTCCGGTTTTGCCATGTTTTTACAGTGGCACCTTAGGCTAGTCTCTGATCTCTTTATGTCTTAGTTTTACATTTATGAAGTGAGCACAAGAACTCTTTCCTCTCTGGCTTGATGTGGAAATTAAATGAGATAATGTATACATAATCCTGGGGACACTCAAATCAGGGTGACTGTTTTTACTGCTTCCGCTGTATTTTCTGTAACGGTTTCTGGCTATTAATGTCCTGGCTGAGTGGGCACCACAGAGAACATCATGAAGAGAGGGCACACCCAGGGGATACCCAAGATCCAGCCTCCGGCCCTACTTACTCAGCTGCTAACTCTGCCCTAGGCCCGTGTGGCAGAGCTGCCACTGTGCTGCCATGGCCACTAGCTGTGGCCTGTAGCGGGCACTGAGCTCAGCGCCTTTCTGTGCACTCTAGTGATGGTGTCGTTATCCCTGTCTGGCACAAGGTGTTGCCCGAAGCACTAAGAGGACAAGGGACTTGCTCAAGGTCACAGGGCCAGTGAGAGGAGGATGCCCAGGCGGTGGGGGTCAGGCCTGTGCCCCACCTCAGCGTGCCCCAGACGCCCGCGGCTTTGTGCAGGGCCAGAGCTGTGTGTGCGTCGGGGCAGGACAGCGGGGCAGGCAGGCCGGCGGGTGCACTCCTAGGGAGTGGTCTAGGCGAGGCCACGGTGATTCATTCCATCTTCCCCCAGAACCGCTGGTCTTCAGAATAATGACTGCGTCTGGGGAAGTGTCGTTCGCAACGTGTTTAGAGGGCAGTGTGGGTCCCAGCTCTGCCACTTGCCAGCCGTGTGGCCTCTCCGAGCTGACATTTTGTTTTAGTCCCGTATCGTGGGCTTAAAGCCAGGCCTGATTGCAAGGACTGGACTCCCTTGCTCGTAAGGTGCCTGGAACCGATGGGCAGCCACCGTCTCCAGGCTGTGGCCTGCTGGGCACACAGGCTGGGGGTCTGCTGTCCACCCACGGTGCCCTGTGCCCTGGTCCAGAGCAAGAGCCTCATCCTGCTGCTGACCAGGCCTCCGTGCCCAGGGGATGGGTGTGAGAGGGCCTCAGCCAGGTCCCCGGGCTCCTCGTTGTCACATCCGATTGCTGTCAGTGCCTTTTCTCTGCCACTCCCTGTGTGTGAGAGGGGAGGGAACAGTTTGCCACATTCAGGAGCCCCTGGGCGGCCTCCAGGCTGCTGACAGCAGCTCTCATCACGCGTGGGAGACTGGTAGGCCTCTGGTATTTGCCTCTTTTCATGTATGTGTATTTCCTAATTTTTCTAAAAACAATATGTTAAGTTTTTTACTAATAAGAAAATCAAAGGTCTTTCAAAAATGGACTTCCAGCCTTCTGCCTGGTCATGCATTCCCACCGACAGTCATCCAACTAGAGTTTCTAGTTCCCATTTGAACCTCCTAGATGGCAATGGGATTTCGTGAAATTCATGAATAATTTGCATTATGAAGGAGCATTGGCTTTACCTTGATCTGCTGTCAGAGTCCCTTGTTTGACAGAGGCTGCCTGGGAAGCCAGAACGGTAGCGGCCAGTGGCTCGAGCTGTACCCCCGTGCCGTCCTCAGCAGGCCACCTGCCTTCCCTGGGCCTGTTTTTCAATCCCTAAAATGAATGAGGTGGACTTTGCTGCCACCCCGATTGAACGATCGCTGCAGCTGCCCAGGTGAGGCCCCGAGGCCACGCGGGGGCTCAGAGGGAAGGTGCGCCGGGCTCCTCAGCAGCGCCTGTCGTGGTGCTGGACTGGGAGCGTTTCACAGGAGTAGAGTATTTGCCGTCCAAGGACTAGAAAGTCTCTTGGACAGTCCACAGCTCTGTGAATGTACCCAGGGCCCGCTACATCATTTGTAGAGCCCGGTGCACGGTGAAATGTGAAGCCTTGGCTGACAACGTGGAAGTCAGTCTCTCCTTCCCAGGAGCTCACTGCCCCCACCCCTCAGACAGGAGTTCCTGGGGGCTGTGCTTCCTGCTTGCTGAGCGCCAGGCCCTTTCGCGCCCTCAGGTGCCTGAGCCACCAGGCTCCTGGCCTCAGACGCTGTGATGCCCCACCCCTCCACCCCATCCTCTCCGCACTGTTGTTGCCCCCTGCATGCCCCTGGGCCCGGCTGTCCTTGTCCACCCAGCTGTTCATCCACTGGCCCTCAGCCCTGTGATCACTGACCATGAACCCATATGCCAAGAGGGTGACCATTCTAGGACTTGAACTTTGGCAGCTCCATGGGGAGGTTGGATTCAATGACTGTGACCCACCTGCGCAAGAGCTGGACAAGGGCCCTGCTCCAGGCTTTTCAAAACTGCTACCTCCCAGTGGTGGGGGACAGGGTGGCAGGCCTGCCAGGGCCTTGACTGTCACGTGGACTCCATGCGCCTGCACTCTCTCCCTTCCACCATGGGATGACACAGCACAAAGGTCCTCACCAGATGCTGTGCCATGCTGTTGGACTTCCCAGCCTCTAGAACTGTGAGCCAAATAAATTTTTGTTCATTATTCAGGGGTCCCCAACCTATGGTGAGTTGTATAATTATTTCATTATATGTTACAATGTAATAATAATAGAAATAAAGTGCACAATAATTGTAATGCGCTTGGATCATCCTGAAATCATCCCTCCATTCCCCAGTCCACAGAAAAATTGTCTTCCATGAAAATGTTCCCTGGTGCCAAAAAGGTTGGGGACCGCTGAATACCAGTTTGTGGTATTTTATAGCAGCACAGAACAGACGAAGACAACAGATTTTCCTCTGGAATCTCCTGAAGGAGTGGAACCTTAGCCCAGTGAAACTCTTTCCAACTTCTGGCTTGCAGAGCTATGAGGTAAATTTGTGTTGAGTGAAGCCATTGTGTTTGTGGTAATTTGTTACAGAAACAAGTGGAAACCGATGTGGGAAGCTATTTGTGATCAGGGGAAGCCTCTCTGAGGAGATGAGCAATGAAAAGCAGAAGCTGTGCAAAGATTTGAGTGAAAAGTACTTTGGACAGAGGAAACAGCAAGTGCAAAGGTCCTGAAGTGGGACTGAACTTGACTTGTTTGTGGGTCACTCCTCTGTCATTGGCTGGCTGTCACTTCAAGTTACCTGGTCCTTTAGTCAACACGAGGACACGGACCTTTGTCCCAGCAGGCCTCTCCTGCCTCCTTGTCTTTGCTGATGTTTTTCCTTTTGCTCTGTGTGCTCCTTTGGCCCAGAAAACTCCTACACATCCACAGAGGCCCAGCCCAGTGTCACTTGTTTCTGAGAGTCCTCTCCGGACACCGCCCCTGTGCAGACCGACAGGTTTTCCCTGTGCTGTTCTCAGCTCGTTTTATACTTGTCTCGTGTGCAACAGCAACTTGTTCACATCGTACGTCTACACCTCTGTCTGCTGGGCTGTCCTCAGGGTAGAGGCTGTGTCTTAGTCACTCTTCTGTCTTTACCACTTGGCACAGTGCCTCCCACGCAGAGGTGGTGAGTTTGTTGAGTGAATGGTAGCTCTGACCTCATAACCAACTGCTCCGAAGTTTCCTGTTGACCTGTCCCAGCTACCAGCCTCTCAGATTCGACTGCACTAACCAGCCTGTGAACACTGCAGCCTGAACACATCTTCCCCAGGAGCGGTGTCCTGCCCCCTGTAATCATGACCAAAAATGCATTGAGCTTGTCATGGGGCTTTATCAGGAGACTCAGAGGGATGAGTCCAGGGGGGTGATGAAGGGGCCGTTTGCAGAGGCAGGGGCTGGAGAAGGACAGATGCAAGGATGGTGCAGCACCCAGGGGCTGCCAGCAGCGGGGAGCTGTTGCCACCTCCGGGCTGATGGGCAAGAAGAGGGAGGGGAGTTAGAGGAGCCCCGCAAACCTGTAGCCTGGTGAGGGGTCCCCCAGCAGGACGTGTGAGCCCAGGTGGAGCATGCAGCCCCAGCCCAAACCACAGCTGGGGAGTGGGAGGTGAGGGTAGGAGGCAATGGGCAGAATAAGTGATCTGACCCCCTCCATCCCACATTGTCCTGCCGACACCTCCCGTTGGCCAGAGGACAAGGGGGCCCAGGGACGCAGCCTGTAGAGGATCAGCCTCCCAGACGTGGGGCAGGCAGAGAAAAATGGGGGATGAGGTAGGAGGAAGGATGTGCAAAGGAGACTTGTCCTAGTCCTCAACACCGCACTTGGAGATTAGTGTCTTTTTCTACAAGTTAGAGACCAGGAAGTAACTTGCCCAAGATCACACACTGGGCAGGGACAGGCGAGGGACAGGGAGCTGGAATGTGGATGTGGGTCTATCTCCAGCGCCTTTCTGCTCGATAGGAGCTTCCCCCTGTTGCTGCAGGGCTTGGGTCAACCCTGAGCACGGACTGAGTGCGAGGCCTGCCAGGAGCCTGCGGGACAAGGACGGGCCCAGCCGCCAGCCCTTCTCCTTGCAGCAGCGCCTGGGGTTTGGTCCCCTGGAGCCTCAGTTTCCTCTCCTCCACTGCAACCGTCTTAGCGTGTAATTCCACCACTGTGATCTCTGGTTAAAGCCTGTCTCCCCAGGTGAGCAGGGCCATGCACGTGGCTCGTCACTGTAGCCTAGTCCAGTGCCTGGTGCTTAATAGGTGCTTAGCAAATACTGCTAGAAACATGGATGATTCTAGCCACTCCTGCCCATTCTTTGGAGCCCAAGCTACTCTCCTGGCTGTTTGGGGTGGGGGCGAGGCAGCCCTCCAGCTGGGCCGCCTCCTCCTGGGCACCACCCCCAGCCAGGCAGTGGGGCTGGCACCCTCCCTGCTGGCTTTGGCAAGTTTTCCCTACAATGCTAAGTGACAGACCGAGGAGGAAGTGGGAAGGAGCTTCTCCTCCTTTTTCCTTCACTGCCTCCTTCCTTACCATGGGGAAACGGTTCCAGGCCTGGTTTCTGAGGCTGCAGGTTTGTAGGATGGTCCTGAGACCCTGGGGAGGAAGGAGCCTGGACCTTGTTCTCGGCCCTGCAGGGGCAGCTCATCTGGGGAATCAGGGGATCAGTTGTTGCCTCGGATTTATTTTTTCATTTCACAAACCAGAGAGGGCCGCGTAGTGGGCAGGGCACCCCTGTGCCTCTGTCCCGAACCAGCGCTGGGCTTGGTGCGGCTTCCTCCCACCTGCTGGCCCCGGTGCTACCGCCCACTCTCTGGCCTTGGGTCCAGAGAGAATGACAGTGAAGACGGGAGCCCTGAAGACCGCCCAGGGCGACTTCAAAATATATATACTTATTCGATTTAAGAATAAATCAGAGAATACTTGAAAAATAGGGAAAAAATAGGGAGTGAGTGAGGGAGGAAATCTTCAATCCCATTTACCCTGACATAATTAGTGTCATTTTTATGCTTTGGTTTCTAGCCATCTCCCATGAACATTCACATTTGTGCTCCTGGCCATGAAAGGCTCTGTGCACGATTGCATTCTGCTCCGTGACACTCGGCCACTTCTTTTTCCAGCTTCTTGGTTGTTCCGGATGCTCATGCTGGTGGCTGCTGGGTGTGCTGGGGCTGAGTTAGCTGCATCCTTGGAGGGCAGACCCAGGCCCTGCCGCCCGCCCACACCGGGTACCCCGTGCTCTCCCAGGCCTGCCTTTGGAGCTTCGTCTCGCCCTCCCCAAGCTGGTCTGCGTTAATCCTCGCTGAGTTCTCCCCAGCAAGTCCTGGCTCCTGGGAAAGCCGGTGTTGTTAGTGGGGGCACCAGCACAATGATCCCCGCCCCTCGCTGTCACCAGCCTGGGAACCCAGAGAGCAGAGGATGTCAGAGGGCCCCCTCTGCCCCCGGGGTGTGCAAGGCGAGTGCTGGTCTCACTCACGCTTTCAACCTGAAGCTATTTAAAGTCAAGGGCATTGTCTTAGAGGAAGGAGAAAAATCAATATGTAAGAGAGCAAGGCTGTGCGCACACCTCTGGAGGGCCAGGGAGCCTGTGACCCAAGGAACAGGAGGTGGGGGAGGGGGTGCGGGTCCTTGGAGGGCAGATCTCTCATTACTGGTGTTTGTTTGTATTGTTGTTATTTTAAACCATTCTAGGGCAGGTTATGAAATCTCTGGAGACTTTTAAAAATAGCGTTGTTTCTGGTTTTAAAAGTAGTACATGTCCACTGCATAAAATATGGAAAAATACCAAAAACTTAAAGAAGAAAATAAAAATCATCCCATATGGCACCACCCAGAAATGATTACCATTAATGTTTTGATGCATTTTCTTTTTAGACTTTTCCACGGTTAATGTGTCTAGAGCTTTAAACATAAAGGGTGCAGAGGGTGGTAAGGGCATGCAGTTATATGGAGCTGCCCAGGCAGGTGATCTTGAGCAAGATGCTTAATTCCCTCCGTGCCTCAGTCCCCTCATCTGTGAAATGGGCCTAAAGTTTGACCTTCATCTCAGGCTTGCAGTGAAGGTAAACAAGTTCATGTAAATACATGCCAAGGCCCAGTACAGTACTGGGAACACAGTAAGTGCTCAGTAAATGCTTGCCATTAGCATTTTCAGTTGATCATATATTTTAGATCCTACTTTTTTTTTTTTTGCTTTGTATTATGATCTCAGAATTTTCCCATGTTTTAAATGTTGGGTACACATCGTTTTTAGGGGCACATGAGCCTTTTTTTCTGTGGTTGATTTAACTGCTGTTGGCCATTCAAGTCTGCTCCAGGTTTTCACCTCTTTTGGTGCACCCTGCTGTGGTGACCCTCCTTGCACATTCATTCTCGTCCCTATGGCCTTTTAGGACAAATGCCCAGATGTAGAACTGTGGGGTCACAGGCTGTGGCAGTTCATTTCTGGGGCTCTGGGTCACGTGTGTCCAGCTTGCTGTCCAGGAGGGCACATTCCCAGGAAGGCTTGCTGGGCCAGCCCGGCCCCGCCCCTCCCAGCAGGCTCCTTGGGTCGATGTTTATTTGCAGAAGTGATAATCCCCAGCCAAGCCTGCAACCAGGAGCCTCTGGGGATGAGAGGCAGCTCTTATAGCCAATGACATTTCCAGGGAGGACGGGGCGGTCTGGGTTTTTTTGGCACAGGCAGCTCGCAGTCCCAGGTAGCAGTTATCTCTGAGAAGAGCAGGAGCCCTAGCGCTGAGTGGGCGGCCAGGCTGCTTAGCTCCCGTTTAACACAAGCTGCAGCAGGTGGTTTCCTGGGTGGCGGAGCCAAGCCCCAGGCAGACAGGAAGTGTTACGCTTGTGTTCAGCTCTGGGGTGAATGTTGTCATCGGTAACCAGGGACATTGTCACAGCCCCAGTTCTGCTCTGGCCAGCTAAAGCTTTTTCCAAGGTGGTTTCATTTTTAATTGTTCTTGTTCTTCGGGGGAGGAAGAAATGAAGAATGCAACGGAAGAGCTTAGTCAAGTCTGAGCCTTGCAGGTGCCCAGGAGGATATTCTAATGATAACAGCAGTATCAACAGCTCATATTTGAGAGTGCTGTGCTCCTTCCAAGCATGTAATCTCCACTACAACCACAGGAGTTCCACGCCCTTAGGCTCCGTCATTTCTGTGCATTGGTATACCTGTGCTGCTGCCCTTCATAGCACGAGCAACGACTGAGCACTTACTGCATCCCAGAGCACTAGGCCAGGGGTGGGACAAGGCTGATTGACATTCAGTAGTTCACAGTGGCATGGGGAGGGGGATGGGTTTCCTACAGCTGCTGTAACAAATTAATACCACGAAGTTAGTGCTTTCCAACAACGTAAATATATTATCTTACAACTCTGGTGGTCAGAAATCTGATGCGATCTCACCGGGCTAAAATCAAGGTGGCGGCAGGGCTGCATTCCTTCCGGAGGCTCCAGGAGAGATTCTGTTTCCTTGCCGTTTTTAGTTTCTAGAGGCCCCTTGTATTCCTTGGCTTGTGGCCCCTGCCTCCACCTTCAAAGCCAGTGGCATGTCATCCCCTGTCGCAGCCTCTTCTGTCTTCTGGGTCAGGTCACCCTCTGCCCTGTTCTCATAAAGACCCTTGTGATTCCATTTAAGACTCACCCCGAGAATCCAGGAAAATCCCTCCATCTCAAGATCCTTAATCACATCTGCAAAACCCCTTTTGCCACACAAAGGTAGCATTCACAGATTCCGGGGATTAGGACCTGGACATCTTTCGGGGAGCCGTGAAGTGTGGCAGGGTCCTCAGGCTCCGTTAACTGACACATGGCTTTACCTCCGGGGCTGAGACTCTAATCCCTTACGCCCAGGAGGCTTGCCAGCTGTAAAGGACTCTACAGATGTTAAGGAGAAACAGCTTTTGGATTGGAGGCGATTTGTCCTTAATGTAAGGATTAAGGAGCTTTTCTTTTTTTGAAGTTACATTATTTTGAAGGTATAATCTCTGTAAGACATCCCCCCTCAAAATGGAAACTTTGCCTTGCAATTGTACACGCTTCAGCTGTTGTGTCTCCTCCTCCCAGGCCTGCAAGCCTTTCTTAAGTGGGGGCGCCTGCCAGGATGGTACCCCCGCCTGGCGGCGTGACAAGCTGGGCCCTGAGCCAGAGAAGCGTGGAAGATGGGGCCAAGGCGGCCGGTGGGGCTTTTGGCCTGATGGGGTCTTGACGGGGCTGGCCAGCCCAGAGGACAGGATTGGGCATAAAAGCGACAGAGGGAACAGCAGCACAGAGGCCTAGGCTGGGGGAGGAAACGGGCGACATTGGGATGGGGTGGGGCTGGGTGCGGGAGGAGCGGGGGATTCTTCCAGGACTGCCTGAGTGCTGCTTTGCCCTGGTTCGGAGCCTTCGGTGGCTCCCCTTGTCTTCATCATGAGCCCCAACTTTTCCTATTTTAGCATTTTTAAAAATCGAGGTGCAGTATACCTACAGTAAGTGTACTAGTCATAAGGACATAGCTCTGCTGGGTTTTTACTGAGTGTGATTTACATTCAGCGAGATGTGCAAAGCGCGCCGGGCTCGGGGATTTTGACAAGTGCGCACACCCATGGAACCCCCACCCGGGTGCCGACGGGGGCACCTCTGAAACCGAGCTCTCCCCTGCCCTTCCCAGTAAATACCCCCCTCCAGCAGCAACCCCTGTGCTGATTCCTGTCCCTGTGCCGAGCGTAGCCTGTTCTGGAACTTTGTATAAATGGAATCCTGCAGTTTGGATTCTTTTGTGTCTTGGCCTCTTTTGCAAGGCCGAGCGATTCCCGCATCAGAAGGTTTCTTACTGATGCCAGTTTCACACTGACCCAGAGCACGCTGGGCACTCCCTGGGGAAGCACCTACATACCCTTTAAAGGTGAGCTCAGGCCATCCTCACTTCCTCCGGGAGCCTCCCTTGATTCCCCCCAGGACTGGATGGGGAGCTTCCGTGCACTGCAGACTGTGGCTCGGGGGTACCCGCCGGGAGACCGGGAGCTCCCAGAGGGCAAGCAGGATGCGCTTTCATCTTACTCTTCCCTGTGTCGGACACAGTGCTGGGCACAGAGTGAATGCTCAGGGGTTTGTTGAATAAACAAGTAGTCATTGACTGGTAATTCGGGCATTGCAGGGGATCCACCCGACTCTGTCCCTGACCTGACTCTCCACGCTTTGCCCTCATCTCTGTTGCGTTTTTGTAGTTCCTGTTTCTCTTCTCTCTCTCTCTCTCTCTCTCTCTCTCTCTCTCTTTTTATTTATTTTTATTTCAGGATATTATGAGAGTACAAACATTTTTGTTGCATTTTATGACTTTGCATCACCCAAGTGAGGATTAGAGGCATGCCCTTCCCCTCCACAATGCTCACCGCGTCCATTAGTTGTAAGTTTACCCGCCGTCCGATCCCCTAATCCCTGGAGAATATTACTGCCGTGTGAGCACCACAGTGTTGATCAGTCAGTGCCAGTTTGATGGCGAGTACGTGCGGAACCTGTGCTTCCTTTCTTGTGATGCCTCACTCTGGAGGATGGGCTCAAGCTCATGATTAACCTAATCTCCTCTAAGCACCCACCTGAACTGCCGTTCCAGAGTGTCTGCAACTTTCTGTTTGGAAGACCAGAAGGAAATAAGTGAGTTTGCAAAGATTTCTACCAAAAAGAGTTTA
>CAUYPO010092651.1:0-12581 GCA_963574435.1 Cheirogaleus major
TTTTTTTTTTGAGACAGAGTCTTACTTTGTTGCCCAGGCTAGAGTGAGTTCCGTGGCATCAGCCTAGCTCACAGCAACCTCAAACTCCTGGGCTCAAGCGATCCTTCTGCCTCAGCCTCCCGAGTAGCTGGGACTACAAGCATGCGCCACCATGCCCGACTAATTTTTTTTTTCCATATATTTTTAGTTGGCCAATTAATTTCTTTCTATTTTTAGTAGAGACGGGGTCTCGCTCTTGGTCAGGCTGGTTTCGAACTCCTAACCTTGAGCTATCCACCCGCCTCAGCCTCCCAGAGTGCTAGGATTACGGGCGTGAGCCACCGCGCCCGGCTTTGATGAGGAGAATATTTTAATTTGATGAAGTTCAACTTACAATTTTTTCTTTTATGCATAGTATTTCATATCCTGTTTAAGAAATATTTTCCTCCCCCAAGATTATGAAAATTTTCTTCTATGTTTTCTTTTAGAAGCTTTGTAACATTCCTTTTTACATTTAGGACTAGGATTCATCTCAGATTAATTTTTGCATATGGTGTCAGGTGAGGGTCAAGGTTCATTTTTTTCTCTAAATATTGTTCCAATACAGTTTATTAAGAAGACCCATTTCCTCTTGAATTGCTTTAGTGTCTTTGTCAAAAATCAACTGAACATATACGTGGAGATCTGTTTCTGGACTCTTTATTCTGTTAATCTATTTGTCTATCCTTATGCTAATACCATACTGTATTGATTATTGTATCTTTATAGTAAACATTGATATCAGATAGTATACATTCTCTGACGTTGTTCTTCAAAATTGTCTTGGCTATTCTGAGTCATTTGAATTTTCATATATCTTTTAGAATAAATTGTAAATATCTTTCTTAAAAAGATGATTTATTTTGCTGCTGGAAATTAGCATTGAGTTCAAGTCAATCTATAGATCAATTTGAGAAATATGGACATGTGAATGTTATTGAATCTTATAATCCATGAACATGGTGTATCCCTACATCTATCTGTCCTCTTTAATTTTCTTTATTTTCAGTGCAACAATCTTTGACAACTTTTGTTAAGTTTAATCCTAAGTATTTCACACATAGTAAAATAAAGCATACCTATTACGCTTGATCCCATGAAGTAGTATTACTAGAAAAATTTCAGAGTTGTGACAGCTGTGGCAGTGGTTCCAGGCTCACATCAGCCAAGGGTCAGGCTCTGGAGTCGGTCACAGGTATGAGCCGTTACCAGCTCCTCACAGCATTTGGGGTTTAGGTGCATGGGGAGATACAGCAGGCCAATTCATGATTTAAGGCTAAAAAGCACTAGGTGTCTGCCCTAGGACCTGATTCTTATAGGAGCCAAATCAGCTAAATACCTGATCCCTCTGAGGGTGGAAATGTTGGAACAATCCCCTATACTAGCTAGGAAATAGCACTCTCAGACAGGGGAAGCTTGTTTGGAGAAAAGTGCTGGACTAAGAAGACTGGCAGAGGTGGCAAGAGAGAGACAGTACCCAAAGAGCTGTTTGTATATAGAAGGACTCTAGTACTGACGTTTTTTCCTTATTCTCAAAGTCTTCCAGCCTTCCATGGCTGACGTCATGCCTGTTTTTCTATAAAAAATGTTGGCCGGGCATGGTGGCTCACGCCTGTAATCCTAGCACTCTGGGAGGCTAAGGCGGGCGGATCACTCAAGGTCAGGAGTTCAAAACCAGCCTGAGCAAGAGCGAGACCCCCGTCTCTACTAAAAATAGAAAGAAATTGATTGGCCAACTAAAAACATATATAGAAAAAATTAGCTGGGCATGGTGGCATGTGCCTGTAGTCCCAGCTACTTGGGAGGCTGAGGCAGGAGGATTGCTTGAGCCCAGGAGTTTGAGGTTGCTGTGAGCTAGGCTGACGCCTTGGCACTCTAGCCAGGGCAACAGAGTGAGACTCTGTCTAAAAAAAAAAAAGAAAGAAAGAAAATGTGAAGCATGTAGGTTTGAGTGTATCCCTAAGACCTAGAAACCTTAAACACTGAAGCAATCAACTCCAGATACCTCCCTCCTCATTCTACCATTTTCCCTGCTAAGGTACAGGAAGAGGAAGACAGGGCAGTTACTAGAATTCTTAGGGCCAAGCGCAGGGCGTACAATCATAGCCCCTTCTCAGTGGCACCGGGTGAGGCAAGAGAGGAGCAAAGGGCACAAACTGTAAGGAAGCACTCACCCTTAGGGTTGTACAACCCAGTCCTGGCCCCGCGGCAAGTGCAAAATGTGCACTGAATAGGCCTTTCTGAATTGGGAGCAGTAGAAGCAAGAGTTGTCGTTGAATTGGTCTTGCAACTTCTGAATTAACTTGGCATAACATTTTCTCAAAACAAAAAGCTCTAATCTCTCTAGAAAACCGGAGGCGGTGCTTGGCTCGGCATGTCAGGGGCTTCCTGGTAGACAATGCTCAAGGTGTTTGGGGACAGCAGTGGCAGAGCTCGATGCAGGCCCTGTGGTGGCAGCAGTGCCTGACAGTCTTGCTTTGTTTGAGTCTCGCTTTGCTCCTTCCTGGCTGTGGGACTGCAGCAGGTACTGTTGGTGCCCAGCCCACATTCCCTTGTCCCCCTGTGCACCCGTATCCCAGATGCTGGGAGAGCTGCTAGCAGCTTATACCTGTGAACTACTGCAGAGATTTTCCTCTGGCTGACTGTGAGGCTGTGACCACCGCCTCAGCTGCTACCTTTGCCATCCCCTCCCTTTCCCCTGTGGATCAGGCTAAAGCTAGTCCCCGTCCTCGCTCAGCTCACTCCCCTGCCATAGCTGCTGCCCTCCTATGCTGCAGGCTTTTCTGAAAAGTAGCAACCCCAATAGGTCAGGAGTTCCAGAGTCCCTGTCCCAACTTCTGCTTCTAGAGAGCCTAAGACAGTGGTGCCTTGAGCAAGTTACCCATTATGCACCAATTTGTACACCAGCTGTAGAATGGGGATAATACTAGTACACACCTTTTGAGAGTGATATGAGGATTAAATGAGCTGATACTTTCAAGGTACTTAGAAAAGTACAGAGAGAAAGAGCTCAGTAAGTCTAGCTCTCATTCTGATAGGTTGATGTCATCTGATAGATATGACAGTTCTTTATGTTTTCAAAATAGGTTATATCAGTTTTTCATAGCAACCCATCACTACAGCTGAGAGAAACAAACCCAAAATGTAATCCCTACTAATGAGAGGAAAGACACAATATTTTCATGCCCCACCCCTATCTCTGTCAGTAGAAAGTGCTTAATTATATGTTTAGATGATGGAACATTTTGCAGCTATTTAAAAAAATTAAGTTGCCTGACAGAAGCAAATTCGAATTCTCCCTGGAGGAATTCTCCCTGCAAACTGGGTCTCAAAAACCCGTGAATATGAGCTTTCATGTAAAGTCAAAAACAGATTAGAATCATCAAAAATAAGA
Organism: Cheirogaleus major; assembly: GCA_963574435.1. NCBI lineage: Eukaryota > Metazoa > Chordata > Mammalia > Primates > Cheirogaleidae > Cheirogaleus > Cheirogaleus major. The sequence continues at coordinate 3,413 of CAUYPO010092651.1, forward strand.
TATAAGAGAATCCAAAATGATCTACAGAATTCTATGCAATAATTGAATAGGACTACCTGACTTCACGTTATCCTATTTTATACCTAATTCAGGAAGAACACGAAATTGGAAATGAAAAAGTAAATAAATTTGCTTTTTGCACAGATTGACAAACATATTTGCTCTTATAATAAAATGGAAAACATTAGTTTTTGCAAATTAAAAGTACAGTATATTGACCTAAAAACTGAGAATACTGGATTTCAGGTTTTGTCAGTAAGGGAATTTTGAAAATAGCCCTCACCTGATATGATGAGGTTTCCTTCAACTTTGGCATTATTCCTGTTCTGATGGGTAAAAAAAATTCTGAATATGGCTGAGGTTGGTCATCCCACTAAGTGGGGATATTCTACAATGATGTAGGAAAAATTACAACATTCCAGAGAGTAAACCAAACACGGTGAGACATAATAGTTAGGGGAGCTCCAACTATTAAGAAATCTGATACCAAACTCGTGCTATTAAGTGCATTCACAATGGTAATTCTTAGGAATATTCTAAAGATAACTTCTTGACTTGCTGATAAATTTCTGCTCTTATAAGACAGAGGAAAGGTAAGACCTGACTTTTATTATAACATGGAAGAACTGGTTGATAAAGTAAAAAAATAACAGGGGCCTTTAAAGAAAGAAGAAATGGTACCTTTTTTTTCTTTCTCTCTCTCTCTCTTTTTTTTTTTTTTGTGGTGACTGTTGTGGATCGCACTCTCTGGCAAACAGACCCTGAGTTGGAGAATCTGTGCATGATCTGGGTTCTGGGAAAGTGCTCTCAGAGACAACACCTGTAAGGGAATGAAAGAAGCAAGATTGAGCAAAGGTATGAATACAAGTTGAATCATACGTAATGCAGTTGCAACGTAGGGCTCAGCAGGTCTCACAGGAAACTCTGAAACTGGGATGGCACTTCAAAAATGTCTCTAATTGAAGGAGCCAGGCCCCGTCCTCCCATCTCAAGTCACTAGGTAGCAGCGTCTCAGGATGCTGCCAGAGAAACCATGCACCAGGCCCCTTCCTCCAGCTCGGTAGGGTGCCTTAGGAGAGTCTCAGCTGAGAGCCATTAGCAGTCAAGACACTCCCAGCAGCCGAGGTAATGAGTGTGCTGAGAGTGGAAAACATAACTCTGCCACCAGGTTTTGTCTTTGATTCATGAAAATTCAGCAGCATTTTTTTGTTTCAAGAAAATCTTGAACTGGAGTTAACAATAGAGTAAAATTCTTTTACAACTCAACCAATGGGCATTGGCAAACAGTTGAAGCACCTCCATCAGGAGAGAAACTAATTTTTTTATATCTAGCTGAAATTCCTCTTTCTCAATATTAAAAGGATCAAATATTTCTATCTGGCCTTTTAGTCTATAAATTGACAACACTTCTTCATAAATTTGGAAGTCCTTTGAGACAAAACATACCCAAAGTATTAATCATGACTTATCTAAAGATAAAGAAAATACTTGCAATTTTTCAAATTTTGAATCAATTTGATCTTTTGTATTCTTTAAGAGGGCTTGTAGGCTATGAGCAATTGTCGGTGTGGTGACTTAATTAAAGCTTTTTTACTTTTTGTAAAATATCATTTTTACCCTTTGCCTAATAATTTTCTAACTAAATTTCTATAACTGAAATAATTTCCTTTACCATGTCACCATCTAAAAGTGGTTTTATTTTTTATGCCAGATTCCAAGTCATTTAATAACTGGCTAAAGTTACAGCCTCAGATCCTGTTAAGCATTTTTTTTTTTTTTTTTTTTTGAGACAGGGTCTCACTCTGTTTCCCAGGCTAAAGTGTAATGGTGTCATCACAGCTCACTGTAGCCTCAAACTTCTGTGCTCAAGTGATTCTCCTACCTCAGCCTCCAGAGTAGCTGGGTCTACAGATGTGTGCCACCACGTCCAATGAATTTTTCTGTTTTTTGTAGAGACAAGGTCTTGCTCTTGCTCGGACTCGTTAAGCAAAATTTTAAAAAATTTTTGCTGGGACAAGGATACCTGAAACAAAGTTGTACCAAACCAGCAACTGCAGTTGCTGCAATTCTATCTCCAACTTCACAATGTTTTCCTGGGTCAAAAACACACTAAGTTAGTTGTCCCTGAGTTCAAAGCATTCAGCAAATAATGGCAATGCAGTCACCAGACACGTACACCTGATTGCGGTGACACATACGGCAATGCTGTATTAGCTAGGGGGCTATCCCTGTATCTCTGCGTGGACATATACAACAACACGAATTGCAATATAACAGAAACTGTTCCCTGTCGGCAGAGTCCCAACCCAAAGGAATGGAGAGATCAGTAATCATCTCAGCTGGTATAATACTGAATTGTTTTAAAACCAACTCATAATTGATGCCAAGTAAAAGCACTGTGTACCCATTAAAATATAGCATAAGTGAAGAAATAAATAAGTACATTTGAAGCCTTCAAAAAGATTTTTTTGTTAGATATTCTGATTTCAGATGACTAATTTCATCTATTCTTGTCAATTCTTTTTTGACTCTTGAGAGGAAGACTTCTTATCAAATTCGCTATGTATTAAAAGTTTCTGAGAATGTCTCTAATATTGTCTACTTTAATATCTTAAAGTTTTTATACAACATACAGCTTTTTTGTTTTGCTCTGCTACAACAAACTGCAATTGCCATTCATTGTAAAATTTGAAATTTGAGACATACCTTCTTCCAGTCTTTCTTTTTTTTTTTTCTTTACTGTTTTGGTTGTAGAACTGGCTCTCCATCTCCATTAGATTTTACATCACTAGTATGCTTTATTTTTAAACTTAAAATTTTTTATACTTACTTTTTAAATTAGAACAATAATATAATTATATTATAATTAAAATAATAAGTGTTTCTATTTAATTACCAGTTACAAATTATATAGATTTCACTGTAACCGTGCTATCTGCATCAAACGTTCAAATAATCACATTACAATGTTACATTGATGCATAGGAAAAATCACTTAAATCATTTCGTGGACACCAACTAGATTGGTTACGTGTTTGTATGACATGACATATGCCCACGATGCGTAGAACAATGTCACAATGACATCTTACACAATGGAACAGCTAACATGAAGTGTAGCCCTATAAAAAAGAAAATGGAGTTGCATCAACAGAAAAATATCTTACATAGGTTCAATTTTTAAATTTAAATATAAATTAATTAAAATTAAACTGAAATTAAAAATCGATTTCCTTGGTGATTAATGCTAGCCACATTTTAGGTGCTCAATCACCCGTGTGGCTAGTGGCTACCATATTTGACACAACAGGCTGTACCGTAATTGCTTGGTCCTGGCTTGCTTTTGAATCCCAACTTTGATCTTCCCACTATTTGCTGTGTAGTGGACTCTTTGTCCTTTGGATGGACAGCAGCTCAGACCCATTGTCCCTCACTGCTCTCAGTTGAATGAACTATTGTGTTATAGCTTCAGCTTTTTGGCTCCATCCTCCAGCAGCAGCTATTTGGCTAGTACTGCTCTCAGACCAGCCTGACTATCCTGCAAGGTGGAGGGCAAACATTATTAAGAAGGAAACAGTCTGGGCAAAGTGGCTGAAGCCTATAATCCCAACACTTTGGGAGGCAAAGGCAGGAGGATCACTTCAGGCCAGGAATTTGAGACCAGCCTGGGCAACATAGCAAGACTCCATTTCTACAAAAAATAAGGGGAAATTAGCTGTGTGTGGTGACATGCACCTATAGTTGCAGCTACTCAGAAGGCTGAGGCAGGAGGATTGCTTGAGGCCAAGAGTTCAAGGCTGCTATGAGATATGATCAAGCCACTGCAGTCCAGCCTGGGAAATAGAGTTAGACCCTGTCTCAAAATAAAAAAAAAATTAAAATTAAAAAAAAAAAAAGGCAACAGAGGTCAAGATAAATGAAGAGGCTGTAAAAAAGCAAATGGCAGTTCTAAATAATTCTTGTTGTTTGGTCTTGAACAAATGACTTTTAAAAAGAAATACTTGCAGAAGATATTACTTAAACATTGGCATAATTATTTTTGAAAATCACACAAAATAATGGAAGAATTGGAAATGAACCAATGTTCTCATTTTCAAAAAGGGGAAGAAAGAAGATTCTGCAGATAATTCAGAATAAATAGATTTAATAACCATCTTAAGCACAGTCCTGGCATGGATTTGTCAAAGGGTAGCATGTAAGTTTTTAGAAAATGAAGTAGTGATCACTAGGAGATAATTCACAATCATATAGAACAATCTGGGCTCAGCACACCCCACTTCCTGTTTTGATAAGTTTATGAGGCTGTTGGTAGTGCTGCAGATGTCTGAGTTTCATCAAAGCACTTGGCAACGCCTCTCACAATATTTTTGTGGCAAAATGGACACAAACAGATCAGATGATATTATCACTTCATATCTGATGTTTGACCCAACTTGATATTTGTTAAACAGATTCTTTTCTCCCTGCAGAAGATTTGGATGATGTCTCTAAAGAGATGATGTCTCAGGGTCTGATATTAAATCTGTCCTCTGCAATGTTTTAGTGAATACAATTAAGAATACATTGGATGAGGACACTGTGCATTTTTACAGGTACCAGAAATCTGGAATTGATACCCAATAAATTAGAAGACAGTCTTAGAATTCAAGAAGATCCCAACAGCTGATATTTGTAGTTTAAATTTGCCTTACCAAGGCATAAAATAGCTTAAGAATGTAATAGAATTGCAGAGTGATTTGTAGTCTAACTTGTGTTTACCTGGGGCCAGACCACCTCGGGGTGGGTGGTGTGTGGGAAGTACGTATAGTCCCAGGAAAGTGGGTCATGATAGCAGTGGTCTCTGATTACTGTAATTACTGGAACTCTAGACCCATGCAAACCTCTTTCCCTAGACAACATCCTGGGTGGCCCCCACTTCTCCCAGCGAGCAGTAAAGGTCTCATCTGCAGCTGGCATTGAACTGGCATTGCTGCCTTGTAGCCTCTGCTCCTGCTGCTTAGATGCAGGCTGTTGCTGTTGCTGCTGCTGCCACCCCAGCAGCCCCTCCATCCCATGGTCACTTTACAGCACCCAGTTTGAGAAGGAATCTGCTCCCACCAGGGTTAAGAAGTACTCAGTTTCCGCTGTGCAATGCAGAACAGTGATCTTCAAATGTAAAAACTGCTCTCTTGCTGAGGTCGAGTTTCTACTGTAGAGCAGCGGTCTCCAACCTTTTGGGCACCAGGGACCAGTTTCATGGAAGACAATTTTTCCATGCACCAGGGTGGCGGGGTGGGGAGGGATGGTTTCAGGATTATTCAAGTGCATTACATTTGTTGCAGTTGCAGCCGCTCCCCAGCGCTAGCATCACCGCCTCAGCTCCACCTCGGATCCTCAGGCATAGATTCTCATGAGGAGCGCGCAACCTAGATCCCTCGCATGCGCAGTTTACAGTAAGGCTCACAATCCCGTGAGAATCTAGCGTCAGGGCTTATCTGACAGGAGGCGGCGGAGCTCAGGGGATCACGCGAGCGGTGAGGAGCTTCTGTAAATACAGATGAAGCTTCGCTCACTTACCTCCCCCCCCACCTCCTGCTGTGCAGCCCAGTTTAACATGCCACAGACTAGTACCGGTCCACAGCCCTGGGGTTGGGGATCACAGCTGTAAAGAACAAAAATGAAAGTTGGAATATACAACTTTGTGGCTCCTTTGCCAGTCTCCCTACATGGCCCAAGCATTGACATTGGAGTGCCTTAGGGTTCTTAGCATTGCCATGTACACTCATCATCTAAAGAAAATTATAAGCTGGAAGCTCATAAATTTATATCTACAGTCCATGTTTCTCCCCTGAGATTTATCTATTTTCCTTCTTAGTACGTACTAGCAAAGTATACTTAAGAGTATTCCAGTACACCACCTGGCATCATATAGATCTTTTATTCACCTGGTCCTTGAACCCACTGGAAGATACGTCTGATGAGAGCAAGGACTTTGTATCCTCAGCACAGTGCCTGGCACTTAGTAGACACTTAATAAATATTTGTTAGGTAAAAGAATAAATAAAAGCATAACTGATTTCTCTCTCCAGCCTCTAATTCTTTTCTTCCCATATTTGTGCTTTCTCTCTCTCTTTCTCTCCCTCCCTCCACCCCTGACACACATGCATTTTTACAAAACTTGGATGCTGGTACCCGGAGACCCCCTTATCCCTTGAGCTCTAGATGGCCTTGAGCACAAGTCCCATGACCTGGAGTGCCCAAGCTTCCCATGGATTTCTGGAAATGTATGTGATCCTGTGATCCCCTGTGCCTCAAGCATCCTCATCTATACGTGCTGTCTCTGTCCAGCCAGCATCAACATAGATGTGAAACCCAGCCTTTCCACCAACCAGAGTACACAGACGTCCCAGAATAGCCAGGGTCAGTCACATCACCTACTGCCCACGATGACTTGGGCGTTTCTAGGTTGTCCTTTGCAGACCCCCTTCCTCCCATGCTCCATCCAGCTTCTTCCTCCCATGGCTTCCCTCCCCATCCCCTTTCTTTCCTTCTGTCTCCCCCTCTCTTCCCCTTTCCTTCTCTCAACTCTCCCCTGCTCTCATCTTTCCCCTCACACTGAAGAGCACCGAATTGCTTCCCTCTATGAAGCACTGAGCCAATCTGTACCCAGCTTTGGTTTCTACCATTTCCCCAGATGTTTACCTAGCTATCCATCTTACTGGTGATGAAACTGAGAACTGTGGAGAAGTTAAGTTTTTGCTCAAGGTCACACAACCAGAAAATAAAGATCACAAATAATCACGTCATCTAGAGACAATCATCACTTCAGTAAATATTTCCATGGTTTTTCTATCATTTGCTGGTTTTCTTTTGTTTTTGTTTTTTTTTTGAGACAGAGTCTTGCTCTGTTGCCCCAGCTAGAGTGCAGTGGTATCATAGCTCACAGCAACCTCAAACTCCTGGGCTCAAGCAGTCCTCCTGCCTCAGCCTCCTAGTAGCTGGGACTACAGGCCCACAACACCACACCTGGCTAATTTTTCTAATTTTAGTAAAGATTGGGTCTCGCTATTACTCAGGCTGGTCTTGCACTCCTGAGCTCAAGCGATCCTCCCGAGTTGGCCTCCCAGAGTGCTAGGATTATGGGCGTGAAGTGTTCACCTTCATTTGATTCTTTAAATGAGATATTAAATGACAATTTTGTAACCTGCATTTTTAACTCAGTGATATGGCATGGATGGCTTGCCATGGCAATAAACACAGATCTACACCATCATTTTCATGGTTACACAGTGTCCCATTATGTGGAGATAGCATGATATAGCCATTATATGGTATTTTAAATAATGTTGAGTTGAACATCCTATCCATTCATTTTTGTTCACTTGTCTGATATTTGATCTTGGTACAGATTTTAAGAAGTGCTGTCACTGAGTTCAAGAGTACACATCAGTTTACTTTAATATATTTGAGACTAAGAGATAATTTTATCTTTTATATGTATTATTTCTTATTACTTTTTTAGATTGAACAATGACAAAATTTATAATTAGGTGTTTTCCATTAGAGTATTAGTATAAAAACGGACCACTGTATGTTATCTTTTCACATCAAACTACTGTCGGTAAATTTTGCCAAAATAAACACATAAATATTTTTCTCTATGAGCTCACTAGGCTTCTTCACGTGGTGTGTCACACTTGGAACATTAGACAGTGAACTTTGGCCTAATGGTGTCGTTAGCACCTTCTAGTGGTAAAAAAGCAAAACCCAGCAGTGATGGCTCAGGTTTCTTGGAGTTGTTTTAAAATAAAAAGCCCAAACATAATCTTATTGCTTCATGGTATTTTTTACTTTTGTTAACATAGCCGCAAAGATTATGAAACTCCAAAAAAGAAACTAAAATATCTTGACGTCAATTCAAGCCTAATTTCATTTTAAGTATGAAGCTATGTATTGGAGCTTAGTTATAAAAGGTCAAGGTATTTCAGGGAATATTAGGTCTTTTTTTAAAAAGGTTAACTTTTCCCACTGTCTCAAATTTTTAAACACCTACTTAAACTGTAATTGTCTTTGTGGTTAATTACTTTTTATATAGCCTCAGCTCAGCGTAATATAACTGACTTATGTTTAAACAGAAATGCTAATGGGATAATATTGTACTAAATCACATCCATCTGGCAACAAGAATAGAAGATGTGACATTGTACATTTAGTACCAAAAGAAAGAGAATATGACCCTATTAAGACTGGTAAGTACTGAAGAAGAGTTATCTCCTGTTTCTTCCAATAGCTTCCCTGCATTGGACGGTACAGTGGATCTCTGTCCTCATAGTATGATGAGACAGTTTAAAACACCATTATGAAGATTATCTGGGCCGGGTGTGGTGGCTCACGCCTGTAATCCTAGCACTCTGGGAGGCTGAGGCAGGCGGATTGCTTGAGATCAGGAGTTCAAGACCAGCCTGAGCAACAGCAAGACCCCATCTCTACCAAAAATAGAAAAAATTAGCTGGACGTGGTGGCTCATGTCTGTAGACCCAGCTCCTTGGGAGGCTGAGGTGGCAGGAAGATTGCTTCAGCCCAGGAGCTTGAGGTTGCAGTGAGCTATGATGCCATCGTACTGCTGTCTACCCGGAGCAACTGAGCGAGACTTTGTCTCAAAAAAAAAAAGAAAGGAAAAAAGGAAATGCTAAGTACCTTGCTAGTTAATGGGAAGATATTGGCCGGGCGCCGTGGCTCACGCCTGTAATCCTAGCACTCTGGGAGGCCGAGGCGGGCAGATCGCTCAAGGTCAGGAGTTTGAAACCAGCTTGAGCAAGAGCGAGACCCCGTCTCTACTATAAATAGAAAGAAATTAATTGGCCAACTAAAATAATATATATAGAAAAAAATTAGCTGGGCATGGTGGTGCATGCCTGTAGTCCCAGCTACCTGGGAGGCTGAGGCAGGAGGATCACTTGAGCCCAGGAGTTTGAGGTTGCTGTGAGCTAAGATGATGCCACAGCACTCTAGCCCGAACAACCAAGTGAGACTCTGTCTCAAAAAAAATAAATAAATAAATAAATAAAATGGGAAGATATTGTATAAATTTTATAGCATAGCAAGAAAGAGAAACAATAAACAAGTAAAATTCGAATAAATCTGGATTTACAATTGCAGTGAGTGTCATGGAGAAAGACAACAGGGTGAT
>CAUYPO010092652.1:0-19830 GCA_963574435.1 Cheirogaleus major
GAATGTTTATAGCAGCACAGTTCACAATTGCAAAGTTGTGGAAACAACCCAGGTGCCCATCAATACATGAGTGGATCAACAAAATGTGGTATATGTATACCATGGAGTACTATTCGGCTTTAAGAAACAATGGCGATATAGCACCTCTTGTATACTCCTGGATACAGCTGGCACCCATTCTGCTAAGTGAAGTATCTCAAGAATGGAAAAACAAGCACCACATGTACTCACCAGCAAATTGGTATTAACGGATCAACACCTAAGTGGACATGTAGGAATAACATTTGTCGGGTGTTGGGTGGGTGGGAAGGGGGAGGAGGGGATGGGTATATACAAACATAATGAGTGAGATGTGCAACATTTGGGAGATGGTCATGCTTGAGGCTCTGCCTCGAGGGGGGAGGGGGGAGGGGCAATATACGTAACTGTAATATTTGTACCCCCATAATATGCTGAAATAAAAAAAATTAAAAAATAGAAAAACTGGGTAGATGAATTATGGTGTCCTTTAGTTAGATGTAAATAACATAAGAGATATTATAGTGGACATAAATCAAGACTTGTGCTTTGAATGTATTCATTTTGAGGAGCTTGTGAGTTTTCTAATTAGAGATTCCAAGCAATCAGGTGTGGAATACCTGTCAGAAGCCTAGAAGAGAAGTCAGGTTAGAGATATAATCTGGATGTCACCTGCAGAAAGAAGTTAATTAAGAACACAGGAATCGATGGAATCATCTGGGAAGGGGAAGAGGTATAGAGAAAGTACAGTAGTGGGGGCCTGGGACTGAGGACAGAGAGATGGAAATATTTAGAGATCTGGCCCAAAGAAATGCAATGCATTGTGCATTCACATTTCATTTGTTAAAAATCTTGTTCTACTCTCCTCACCTCCACCCCTCACATTTTAAGTTCTACATTTTCAGTCATGATTCTTTTGTTCACTGAGCTAACTAATGGAATTCCAGCATAAGCCTTCAAACTGTAGGTGCCTCTAATTGCTGGTACAAGAAGTCTTAGTGCCACAAGGAGAAAAATTTCTACCTTTTCTTGTAGCTGCAGAAAAGCAGATTCTATTTTTCATCATATAATTCTCACGATGGATATGTTTTTTCCCCCCCAGGGAGATAGATTGGATGCAATGGATATTTTTAACAATAGCTTCTTATAGGACACACTAAGACTTCAGATATTAGTAGGTCCTGTGAAAATAACCTTTACCCTCTAAATTGTCTTTAAATCTCATTGGTTTTGCATAATAATGTGTTGTCTTGGAAATAATATTTAAATTGACATTTTTTATTTTCTAAAAAGTTGAAATACTTGTGAATTTTCTCTGTTAAACTAAAAGGGAAACCTTTTTCTTCTACATGTGGGAAGGCTAAAAAAATAAATAAATAAAATTTATGTCTCTACTAATTTTTTATTTAATCAAAACATTTGAGAAACTTAAATGAAAAACATTTAAATTAACAGACAGAAGGAGCCAGTAAAGAAGGCTAAGAGGGAGCAACCAGAAAAGCTAGTGAAAAACTAGGAGCATGAAGAACAGACCCTAATGGAGAGAGTGTTTCAAGAAGAAAGTCAGTTATGTTGTGATGTCTTGAGAGATGCTGGCTGAAAATGTCCGATGGATTGTTAGAGCAGGGAGGTCATTAGTGACGTTGGCCTCGTCAGTTTCAGTGCACACATGGAGATGGAAGCTGGTCTGTGATGGGTGGTCTGAGAGGTGAGAAAGGTGAAGAAAGTCTGTGTGGGGGAGAAAGAAGCAAACAGAGGAGGTGAATGTAAGGTGCTAAAAGAGGCATCCATTATCTCCTAAGCAGCATGAAACCAGCATGCCTCAATCAGCATGTAGCTAACATACGATTATTTTGCAGGACTTTTCATTTTGATTTCTAAGACATCTATACAGTCAGTGGGGTGTGTCTTTTATCTCCATTTTATTGATTAGGAAATAAAAATCCAGTTACTCACTCAAAGTTTCAAAGCAATTAAGCATGGAGTAACAGAAGCCAATGTTTGAAACTAAGTCTACAGGATCAAAGCCAGTGCTTGTTCATCCGGTAACACATACATTAATAAGAGGGGAAGGAGGAAGTAACCTAAGAACAAAGCATTCAGTATGCATTTCACTGACATCTCCATTCTAACTGGTTTCAACGTTTGGCATGTGAGTGAGGTACGCATGCTTCTTCCTGGAGGAAAGGCATCCTCAAGTTATATCTGAAAATGGTACATTTTTAAAGGAAAAGTTGAACAACCACCATCTAGGCAGAAATAAGCAATGCAGGAGAATTTAGAGAACCTACCAACAGTATCTGAAACACTCATCTTTGTTGCTTCAACTACACTAATAAGAAGTGTTGGGTTCTGGAAGTACCAGTGTCAAGTAAGCTTTCTATAGGCTTATATAGTTTTAGGTAATTAAATAGGAAATAATCAATTCTGAATCAAAAATGTACTTTATCATATCTCAACCAAGAAACAGCACAATTAATCAAAGTACGCACCTAAACTACAGACACAGTTTTGCCATTGTATCTGTAGCTTGTTTACGCCAACAATGAAGCCTGGAGAGCAAGTGGCGATGAAATCACAAAAGGCATTTTCCAGAGCTTGTTGAAAATTGAATATTTTTATTTGTAAGAAGTGGTCCAAAGACTGGAAGAAGTGGTAGTCAGTTGGTGCAAGGTGTGATGAATATGGTGGATGACAAAGAGTTTTCAAGTCCAGCCTCTGTAGTTTCAGCAGCATTGTTTGTGCGACATGTGGTCCAGCATTGTCTTGCAAGAGGATTGGCCTGTCTCTATTTACCAATCTTGGCTGCTTCATCATAAGCATCCTCTTTATTTTGTCCAATTGGTTGCAGTAGACATCGGCTGTAATCGGCTGACCAGGTTTCATGAAGCTATAGTGGATAATATCAGCGCTGGACCACCAAACAGATACCATTAGCTTTTTTGGTTGAATATTCAGTTTTGGACTGTGTTCTGGCACTTCATCTCCATCCAACCATCATGCTGAACACTTGTAATTGTCAAAAAGAATCTGTTTTCATCACACGTAACAATACAGTGTAGAAATGGTTCACCTGTATGTCGTGACAGCAAAGAAAGGAAAGCTTCTAGATGATTTCTCTTCTGACACTCGTTTAATTCATGCAGTACCCATCTATCCAGCTTCTTTACCTTGCTGATTTGTTTCAAATGGTCCAATATTATTGGAATAGTAACGTCAAACCTTCCTGCTAATTCATGCTTAGGTTGAGATGGATTCACTTCCATTACAGCTTTCAGCTCATCATTATCTGCCTTGGTCTCAGGTAGCCCATATGGCTCATTTTCAAGATTAAAATCACCAGAACAGAACTTCTGGAACCGTTGATGTACTGTGCGTTCATTAGCCACATCCTTCGCAAGCACTTTGTGGTATTTTGAGCTGTTTACCCATTGGTTCCACAACAGAACTCATATTAAAAATAATGCAAAATTTTGACTTTTATCCATGGTTTCACAAAAATTGCTCTAAAAAATTTGAAAGATGATCACAAACCAAAAACCATGCATTTGAAAGAATGAGGATGTACCTTCACAATAAAAATAAAACAAGAAATGTCAAAGTGAAAATGTCAGAGATATCAACTGTCAAACTTAGTACTTAAAGAAATTTGATATTTCATACTTAATGACCTAATGCATCTTTGTTTCTCAGGAATCCAACAGCAATATAATGAGAAATTGAGTGAGCTGGACATAGGAAATGGATCTGTTGAACTCTTAAGCACCTTGAGTTTCAAATAGAAATAGTATTTTTATGTCACATTACTTGAAATTGTCAGATTACTTTAAAATCAGAATATCTGAATTTGTTCAAGGTGTAAAAATATTGAGATAAATTGAAAATTGTTCTACTGCTATTTCTTAGCCCTTGAATATACGCAGAAGGGAAATATCAACAAGGAAGCTCTGAGAAATATCCAATTAAAAGGAAGAAGATTATTTACTATTTGTGAAGCTTGAAAATCTTACTGGGGTGGTGGTCTGGTTTAAAATGATCTAAGAAAGTCAATTCTGACAGTGAGACTGGCTTTTGTCTCAATGAGGCTTTCACTTCCAGTCTGGTTTGATTCACAGCTGCCTACAAATCCATGTTTCATGTATTAAGTACTAAAGAAAGGTTTTCTTTTCCTTTCCTAAGTCTGCCCTCACAAACTTGACATCCTAGAATCAATTTGATCTACTTCAGAGCCCTATAAATATCCTGACTACTTATTTATAGACTCTTAACTAAGCATTAAAAAATATTTTTATTATGGAAAATTTTAGTTATTTTCAAAAGTAGACAGAACCCTCATATACTTTATGAAAACATGAGGCATCCCATGCACCCATCACCAGCTTCAACATATACCTTTTTTAAAAATCTAAATTCCCACCCTGTATTATTTTGAAGAAATTCTGGCATCTCATTTTAATAAAGCTTTTTGGCTTTAATTTCACTAGCAAAATTGTATTTGCTTGCTTTATATAAGTTAAATGTACATAATATAAGCATTGTGTTCTCAAATATTATTACCATATATGTATTATCTCCATTGTGGGAATGGTTATAAATTAAACACTTTTCTTTCATATTTATTTATGTTTTGAATGGGTACATGGTTCAAAATTAAAAAGCTTCAAAAAGATATCAATAAAAAGGTAAATCTTCCTCTCCTTACTCTATCTTCCTTTGCCTTTCAGGAGATAGTACTAATCCTGGTTTTTTATGTGTTTGTTTATATGTAGTCTATGCATTTACAAAAGTGTGTGTGTGTGTGTGTGTGTGAGAGAGAGAGAGAGGGAGAGAGAGAGAGAGAGAGAGAGAGAGAGAGAAACAGAGACACAGAGAGAGAGATGGAAGATATAATTTTATGACAATATTTGGGCGTGGTGCTGACACATTTCCTTTCCAAGAAGGGAAGATTAGAGTTCCAGGGAGAGGAGTTATGATGATGGAGTTCTTTGAGTTCTTTTGAGAGGCTCTGCTTTTAGACAGATAGCGGATTTCAGGAATTCAAATGCCTTCCGTTCAAAATAATTTTTATGCCACAGTGACTTACTCTGGACCCCTTCACTTCTGAAAGAAAGATATAAAGTTGTGTTTAGGGAGTAGCTTTTGTACTTAAGGAGTTAAAGGGGGAGAATACTCTGCTGCTAACATCATTGGGAGAAAGGATTGTTTTTCTACGTACAAATCTGCCCTTTTTCATACAGCACACTCAACAATCCCAGAGAGATCAAACTCTTTTTCATTGAGTTCCCCTTAGAGTTCATATTCATGGTATCTTTTCCCAACCCTAAATCTGTCCTCAGATGCTCATGCTCTCATGTTTTACCTGAGTAACAGCAACAACAATAGCAACAGAAACAACTAGCACTTCTCAGCATCTCCTGTGTATCAGATACTGTTCCAGTGCTTTCCACATGTTTATTTAAGCCTTACAACCATCCTATGAGGGAGATATTACTGTGAATGGAGAAACTGAGGACAGAGCAGAAAAATAACTTGCTCAAAGTCACAGCTAGTAAGTGGTCAAGCTGAGATGTAGATTCTGTCTGATTCTAGAATCTTCATTCTTAAGCACTATTGTATGTTTACTTTGAATAAAAATATTTGGGAAAATGGGTGCTCTCTGGGTGAGTTAGAGCTGTTCACTGATGTCCAAATTCTTGCCCTAGAAGAGCCAGGAGTTGGATAGGCCTGGGTTCTATGAGCTGGAAGCAGGTATAGTATGAGACAGTACTGCCCAAGAACTACCAGGGATGCACTAAGGAAGATCATGAAGCAAGCATCCAAGAAGGAAGATGTAGTCAATCAGACACACCGTTCAGCCAAAGGATTAACCAAGGGGAGTTGGGTGAGACTGAAAACAGGTGGGAGGCAGCAGGGTAGAAATTAGAGACATAAGACATTGGGAAAGAGTAAACAGGTTCAGTATGGAGACTGAAAGAGGCTAATTTCAGAGAGATTTCCTGAAATACTGGTGCCCAATGTTAAGGGCTTTAAAAAAAAAAGAGATTATAGCCTCCTTTGTGGAGGAAGAGATTCGATAATTTCTTCTAGTGTTTGCCAAATACAATTCTGTGCAATAATCACATAGGAAGCTTGTTAAACACTCACATTCCCGGGCCCCAAGCTCTGAGATTCTGATGCAGAAGGTGAAATACGACCCTGAAATTCCATCTCCAGGGGAGAAGCATCTTAGGTGGTTCTGAAGCAGGAGTTGCGTGGACCTCACATTGAGAGACTGTGGATAGGTATGAAGAGGTAAATTGTTTACTTTCTGTTGCCCTCAAGTTCCATTTAGTTAAATGTTAGAAAAGAATAGTGTCAAGAAATTGCATGTTAGAGGCTAGTCAGGATTATATATATAAAAAAGAAAAAATATGCAGTAGGATGGCGGTAAGGAGGACATTGCTATCTTATTTGTCTGCGTTTGCCTTATTTGTTGGCTGGGTCCACATCAGAGAAATAGCTGGGGCAGGAATTCGTCACTTGGTTATGCCTTTCCTTCACCTGAGAATGTCCTGTTTTCTGCACTCAATAAATTTGAAGATCCAGGAAAAAATATAGATTGGGAATTCCATTTATTCATGTTTTCCTCCTTTAATTATATTACATAATGAAATAATTAAACATTCATTAGGTGCCTAATATGTGCCAGGCATTGTTCTAGGATTCTGAAGATACACAAATTAACAAAACAGATAAAGTTTTTGACCTCATGGAACTTACAATTTAGAAAGTAATTGAAAGAAATGAGCTTAGGTGATGGTTAATTTTATGTTCCAACTTGACTGGGCTAAGGGATGTCCAGATAGCTGGCAAAACATTATTTCTGGGTGTGTCTGTGGGACTGTTTCAGGAAGAGATTAGAATTTAGATCAGCAGACTGAGTAAGGAAGATCATGGGTGCATATCATCCAATCTGTTGAGGGCCTGAATGGAACAAAAAGGCAGAGGAAGGGTGAATGCTTGAGCTGGATGCATCCATATTCCCCTTCCTTTGGGCATTAGCACATCTGGTTCTTGGGCCTTCAGACTTGGACCAGGACTTATACTATTGCCTCCCGTGGCCTTCAGGCTTGGACTGTAACTACACCACCAGCTTTCCTGGGACTCCAGCTTATAGTTTATGCAGTTTCTCAGTCTCCATAATGAGGTGAGCCAATCCTTCCTAACAGATATCTTTCCATATGTCATTATATATGATCCATGCAAAGTTTGGATCTTGGGGATAAACATACATTCTCTTAACGGGGATCAAGGCTAGAGTCAGGTTGGCTTTCAAATTGGAACATGCTGGCTTTTAGGCTGGGGTATTGTTTCTTGCTATGATTATATCATAGTCCAGGCAAGTTAGTAAATCGAGTACTTGCCACACAATGAAAAATCTGCCAGAAACCTTACACCCTTGCCCTGAGGATTGCTCAAAAACTTTTCCTTCAAAACTCTTCTCGGATTATGTTTATCTCAAAAGTCAAGACACAGACTGATCTGCATTCTCCAACTGACTGCCCCAGAGCCTCTGCAGTGTGCAGATTTGAAATTGACTTTCTCCCTGGAGGATGTTTCTTGGACCAGGAGGGGAAAAAAAGTCAGCTAAGCCAAAGCATCTTTAAAGATCTTCTCTCTGAAGCAAGATACAAATTGTGCTTTTTAGACAACACATTTCCAATGTTCTCAGTCGTGACCTTCCCTACTTCAAATGAATACCAATGAAAATCAATTTCTCCCTGAGTGAGAAACAGAATTTACTGGGATTAGGAGATAAGTGAGAAGGGAATTTTGTATGTGAAGGGACTGGTAGTCTTTACAGGGGCTCCTAGAAATTTTGCAAGTTTTGTTTATGGGAAAAAGAGCTGAATTCCTACACATCAAAGAGAGAGGCTAATGGAATATTTACCTCAATTTTGGAAGTTTTAGGATCTTGTCACAAAATGGACATTTAGAGTCTTCTGAATATAAAAGTGCTCTTCCCTCTACAGAATCACCACACTTCAGTCTGATCATGTTTAGCTTTACTTTGACAAACATGACATTGAAAAAAATCTAGATACTGGATTGAGTAGACCTTGGTTCAAATCCTGGCTCTGTCACTAAAAACTCTGTGTTCTAACATCTCTGGTCCTCAGTTTCCTTCTCTGTATGGAGATAATACCTTGCAAAGTTGTTCTGATGATTAAATGTGATTACTGTGTGCGGTACTGGCCCTCAAGATAAGGTTCTATGGTTCTCTCTCTCTCTCTCTCTCTCACACACACACACACACACACACACACATTCTCCTACACCCCCATTTCCTCTGTGCATTGCTCTATCCTCTCTTGCTTTCTCTCACTCTCATCTGCTCATTCTTTAAGGCTCAGCTCTCACTTCTCACTTCTTGCTCCTCCTTCTACAGAGATCTTTCCTTTTCACTTTTCCTCATGCTCGTAGTTTAGTCTGTGACCCTCAGAAATTTATTATTTGATTAATGTGACAAAACCAGAATTTAAAAATATTCCATGGCATCCAAAACTTTGAAGGACACATAGAAGGTCTACAATAAATTTTTACTGGTTGATGCTATCATTTATTTCAGATAATAAGTTCCTCAATTTCTTCTTTCTAAGTTAATCTGAGGGCATCATTAATAATATTTATAGAGGAGCCACATGGTTTACATATATTTACTCAAAGCTTCATAAGCACACTATGAGGCAGGTAATATTATCCTCATTTTGCCAATGAGCAAACAGAGGGTCAAGATAATTTGTCCAAATTATATGCCAGGGCATAGATACTGAGGATTTGAATGCAAGTCTTTCTGATTCTAAAGCTTAAATTTTGCCACATTATGTAATTTTTTCCATTTAGTTTCTGATGAAAATGTGATTAGGGTTTTAAATCTTGGCTTTGGAGCATAACAGATTTTCTCTGTGAATACTCATCATGTCTGCAATAGTTCATTCCCTGGAATGGCTACGGCTTTTCCCTGTTGGTCCCTCTCATATGATTTTGGGTTCCTGTGAGCAGTGGAAAGGGGTACTTGGATTCCTCTTCCCTGTTGAGAGGTTTCAGGACATCCAATCTCTCGTCCAGACCCTTACTCTTCTTGCCATGAGCGTTATCACACCAGCCAGAACCTTTCCTACAAGGGCAAGAGAGAAACATAGACAGAGAGTAATTTTTTTCTTTTTTTCAAACAAAGGATTCTTCTCAAGGGTTACAAATATGGCTTTCGCATCTGCAAAAACCAAACCAAAACAAAACAAAAGAAGATATTCATATGCAAATAATTTGCTTATGTACAAGTTTTTCCCATATAAAGTTTTGCTATAAACCTTTGGTAAAGAGCTGGAGGAATGATATGACCCCATCTGTCTGGTTAATCCAAACTGCATATTTTTCTCCTTAAAATCAGTGAAAGGAACAGTGCTATTGCAAATAAATTTCATTTTCCCCCACAAATAAGAAGTGTCTCCTATATTACAGTGGTTTCCAATTATATTGGGTAGCTTCATGTTGAATAACAACAGAACCTTCCAAATTGAATGCTCATGGCCAGTATCTGAAGTTTGATAATTTTTGTAATAGATCTTTTTCCTGCTTAAATGAATATGTAAAATGAATATGTAAATGGATAGTAGAGGTTTTAGGAGATAGATGTAACACAGTTTTCCTTAGGCCTTATAATTTCTGCTTTGGAAAATAATCAGTGATTTCTAACTTTCCTATTATTTATGTTAAAAAGAAGCCTTGGTACTAGAATTGTGGTTTCTATTTCCTTTTGGAGGATAATAAGTTCATTAAGTTTACAAACATGTTTTTCTCTTTCTTATAGATTGCTGCAGATTGCTCTAAATTTCTGTAAAATTTTTGGAATGATGATTTATGATAACCAGCCCATTTTCTGCATTTTTGAGAGGGTTGAAAAGATATATTTTCTGGAATGAAGAGAGCCAAACAAAAAATAAACATTTGAGGGAGGTGATACGGGATCAAGTTTCATCCTTTAATGTAGTCGATAACGTAATTAAACTGGATTCCCAAAGTTTGGTGCAAATTAAAATCAATTTTATTTCATGTCTTTCTCAATTTAGTTCCTAATTTTGATTTGTCTTTCAGTTGGCTTGAGTGTATCCTCAAGTAGAACTTTTTCTTTTTGGAGACTTTGTGCACCCAAGCATATCTTTATGTTGACTTTATACAAGTAAGACAAGTGATTTAGAGATCAAATTATTGGGTCACAGCATTTTCCCTTAAAAATATAATTTATTGTTAAATCTTAGGGCCAGCCCAGCTTTTATTTATTGCAGGTAACCTGTTTTCTTCCTGCTGCCTGAATACTTTTAAAATGTTTTCTTTATTCTTATAAACCCATATTCTTCATAAACCCAAATATTTGTCATGATGTGCCTGAATATGAGTCTTTCTCTGTTGTTTTCTCCTGGTAAATGCATTCAAACTGCACTCTCAGACATTACTATTATTATTATTATTTTAACAAGGTAAAGGTTTCTTTGATTATTTTTTAAATTATTAATGTTTTAGCACCAGAAATCTTCTCTTATGGTTTTTTATAGGTACTGAGTTTACTTGGAAAAGATTGTAAACTCATTCTTAGTGACCCCTCAAAATTGTATTGTGCATGTCATGAGACAACATAATGCTTAAAAGAGTACTTTTAAAACAAGTATACATATGGATTACAGAAACACCTTTTCTCCAGTAGGGAGGAAGAGGTTGTTCTTTCTTTTTTTTTTCTCTTGGCCCATAGTTTTCATAGTCATATTCTTTTTAACATACCTGGCAAAGAGTACCTAAGAGTGATTTTCTCACAATTTTGGAATCCAAGATAGGTCTTTTGCTTCAAAAGATCCAAATGGTATAATCATAATGCTAGAAGGAAATCTAAATTGTTAGGTCCAAAAAACACTGTGGGTGTGTGAGTGGAAAGGTTGGTTAGCAATTTCTAAAATCAATGGAAAGAATAAAAGGAAATTTAGAATTTAAGCTATTCTGATTTCATAGTGTCCATATCTTTAGCTGTGAATAAGCTGGGAAGAATCACAGTCATTACTTAACAGCATAGTTTACTCTTTTCTTTTTCATAATAAGCTCATATAACCATAACAATATACATTAATAATTAATTTTATCCCAATGGCTCTGTTTTGTTGCTTGGTAATATGAATAATTCCCAGCCTGGCTCACCATTTTCTCTTCTCTGTATCAGTCATTTTCTCTCTCATCAAACTTATCTTCTTGTCCTCTACTTAATCAGCAATAGTTAATAGCAATGCAAGGCAGTAGACAATGGAGTGTGAAAATCAGAGTGGAAAGTGAAAGATGAAAGTAAACTCAAAATACTAGATGAGACTTTTAGAAAGGGTGACATGTGATCAAGCCCTTTAAGGATGTGTAGGGTTGAGTAGGCCTAGAGAGGACACCTCAGAGTGACCTTGAGGTGAGCACCTGATGGAAACGATGCTGGTTAAAAAGTGGTACCATCACTTGGGTAATTTTTTAGGTAAAGCTATTTTGTGAATGGCTTTGTGCTGTAGGCTGAGAACACTGAGTTTTAACTATGGAACTTGAGGTTTTTGAGCAGGAGCGATGCTGTCACAGACATGGCTGGTAGCAGGTGAACACTTCTTATGTATCAATCACAGAAAGGATAGAGGGAAGAAAGCCAGTACTGCAGCACTGATGGTGTTGGTAGTGAAGGGTGGGGGAAGGCCTTAGATTTACCAGTGTTCAGAGGCATCCTGAGGTCTGTGAGTCAGGAAGTCACAGTGGAAATAGGAAAACCTGGGATACCAGGATTAGGAACTAGGATGCTAGACAAAGAGGAAGGAAGGGACCAAAACGTGATGGTCAATGTCATTAACGGTATCCTGTAGTAATGGACTCCAAGAAGTTGAATAGGATCAGAATCAGTGCACCAGAACTGACATTCAAGAAGTCCCTGTAATCTGTCCCTTATTTTGGGCAAAGGCTGTGGCTGCACTGGGGAAGGTCTTACCTGGATCCTTTCGTTCCCAAGTGAAATGCAGATTGCAGGACACTAAGAGACAGTGACCTCCCAGAGAGTTTCCTTCTCCATTTATTTCCTGTTTGAAACAGTGCCAAGACACCCTCGAGATGTGACCCACATGGCATATGCAAATTGCTAAACGTGGGGTTCTTCAACTTTTTGAAAAGTCTTTGCCCCTCTGCTGATGTGGCTAGCTCTAAGTCAACGGACATTGATAAACAAAAAAAGATGGATTTGTGTGTGTGTGTGTGTGTATGTGGTAGGGTGTGTGTGTGAGATGGGGAGTGAATTTTCTGCCTCCTTTATTATTTTCCTTAAAGCAGAAATTATGGGCCTTTGGTGACACTCACTCATAACATTCCTTTTCCTCATTTGGAGCACTATTATTTTATAAAATCCTAAAAAGCAAAGACATATGATTTTTAAAGAAAGGGTCACTTAACAAGAAACTTAAGAGCATTATAGATTTTCTTTTCTCATGGCAGACATACAAGTCATCTCTTAGAAGGACACGTAGACATTGGCTTAAGGGCATTGAACAAAGACTTTTAGTTAAATATGGAGGACTGAACACATACATTTATCTTTTCACTCTCTTACATTTCCCAAAATGAGTAAAAAGTATACACTCATTTAAAAAAATGAAACAGAAGAGAAGATGACAACATAGGAAAGAAGTTAACAACATTTTGGAAACTGAAAGCAGATGGAAGCTGAATTAACCACTTTGGAAAAGCTGAAACCAAAGTCTGTAGTGTATAAAGCCAGTAAAAGAAAAGAAAAACTATGTTTCTGGAATCTAGAAAAGCTTAGGAATTGGAGATACCAGATAGACTTAAAAATGGGGCTTTGGAGGAGGTGAAAAACGGCATTTGTTAAACTTTTGTGTAATGAACATTTAGACCCTAAGTCACTTCTTTCATCCCTCTTAACCTGGAAACGGTTCCTTGTCCATCCTAATAGAAAAGAGGAGCTTCACACCAGACAGGTTTATGGCGCTGGGATCATGGTAAAATGCTGAATATGTGTAACTTGGATGGTGACACACCTTATCTCTATTCTGAAATGCTTTCAGAGTACCGACAGCCAGGCTCATAGCCCCAGATGGGAGAAACTCACAAGTGCTGACAGTTGGGTGCTTCCCAGCCAAATGGCCTAGTCCCTACCCCACCATCTGATTGTGACTTTAAAACCACGTGGATGTATTACTTTGCTAAAATTAAGAAAACATTAAGTAAAAAAGAATAACTCCCAGCCTGTTAAACCATCTGCTTCTAACAAGAAGGAAAAAAATAATGCTTGCCATGAGGCAGGAGCGGGGGCCCTAAGGCCCATGTGGGGGATTTTTCCAAGGGTATCCCATGACAGATGGGAATCTCTGTGTCCAGAGGTGTGTGTAGCAAGAAAGCCATAGCAGAGATTGACTGATTAGACTTGGGGACATGTAGTTAACTATACTAATACCTTCCTTGAGATTTTTCAGAACAAGTGTCATAAAGAGACAAAATCTGTGCTTGCCAGATCTTCTTAACTGTTTTTTAAAAATAATCTTTTTTCATGCTTTCCACAGGTGCGATGGAACTTCTAAAAGCCACATATACCTTGCTTATATTTGTGCGCTTGTTCATTCAGTCATTCAAGACATATTTTCTGTGTTCTGTTGCATTTGACACTACTCTAGGCAGTGAGAATACAAAACAAAACCCTTGACTCATGTGGCTTACATTCAAGAGCGAGGGCATGACATAAATAAATGCAAGTTTCTTTCTTTCCTTCTTAAATAAGAGTTTACTTTCCCCTCTTCTGGGTCCAAAAGCAGGGAAGTGAGATATTTATATTTTAATTTTTTTTTTAGATTGGGAAATTGGACTTGAAATCAAAATGGGAAACCTGAATTGAAACTTTTCTACAGAAGGAGAAGGAATTAGCTCTTGAGGTGATAGTGGAAAGCTAAGTGTTATAGGAAACTGAGAAACTGGAAGATCAAAATGATCAAATAGGGTATACTGCAGTAAGCCACAACCACACCACTCTGGACAAAGTACACACCATTATTCTCTGAAGTTTTTTTTTTTTTTGTTCAGTTTCTGGGAGATTTTTTCACCCTAATCATTCAAATATTTCATTGAGTTATAAACACACACACACATCCCTATACACACATATATTTCTATAAACATAAAAGAGTGTATTTATAGACACATATGTATTTAAATATATTCTTTTTCTCAGTAGCTCTTTTTTGTTCTATTTTTTCTTTCTTTTCTTCCTTCTTCTTCCCTTTCCTTTCTTCTTCTTCCTCCTCCTCCTCCTTTCTTCTTCTTCTTCTTCTTCTTCTTCTTCTTCTTCTTCTTCTTCTTCCTCTTCCTCTTCCTCTTCCTCTTCTTCTTCCTCTCCTCCTCCTCCTCCTCCTTCTTCTTCTTGTTCCTTTAATAGGACCCTGTTTGTATTTCATGTGTATTATAACTTTTCTAATCTTTTGAGTCTAACAAGGGATAGTTTGAGATTTTATTCAACCTGCAAACACTATTTCCTCCAAGTCGCTTTTATTCCTTTCAACCCTATCTTTCATAGCCAAAGTTTTTCCAGATGTTAGTGATCCTTCAAAAGTGGGGAAATAAACAGCTGATGGGAAGCTCCCAGGTGTACGTATGGGGCTTCTGGACTGATCTCAATGGGCCCTTTCACTGAAGGAGTTCCTGGGGGAGAACCCTTCTTTTCCGTATCCTATGTGCACTATTACCTATGCCTGTCATTCTCCTATCTAGAAACTAAGCCTATCCTATTTTCTCTAGAGGGTAATCCTCCTTTATCCTCTTGGGGCAGGTGAGATGCACAGATTGGCTTTGTGGAGCAGGGAAGGGATCAGGGATGTAACTGTTTCTTAAAATTCTCTAACTATACCTTTAATGGTCTTTCAAATAATCCTCTTGTTTTAAATTTTACTTTCATGTCTATTCCCAGAGGACCTAATGTTGCCAATTCCAGAGACATTGTAGATTCTGCAAAGCATATTTGGTTTTTTCTTGGCTTCTTTCACTGCTGGTTTAGGACTGAGCTTTCTTTAGACTCTTTAGTCAGTTACCACTCATCCAGCTTTCAAAATTTTGCTGCAGTTGTCTCTTTTTGCTTTGTCCTCGTGGTTTTGTGCCTTTAAGAAAAGTTCTTTTCTGATGTTTTTCGTATAGCTTTGAGAGGGAGTAAAATGAATGGAAATTTACCTGAAAGTCTTTCTTGTTTTCTTAATTATTTTTAAAATGACACCAATAATTCAAAAACATGTGAATTTAAGATTCAAGTAATCTCTCATTATATGAAAGAATACATGGCTATATTCCTCCCTGCCCTTGGTTCTATGTTCACCTCTTCTGAGATGAATGATATGAATGGTTTGATGATCATCCTTCCAGTTCTTTTCCTGTGTATTTGTATGCCCTTGTTTATACATGTATACATTTCAATTGACCATGCCAAATATATGGTTTTATGAGTTGTTTGGTTTTGTTTGCCTGTTATTTTTCTTTTTGTTTTTTAATTCTTAATTATTATGGGTACATAATAATTGTATATCTTTATAGGGTACATGTGATATATTTTTTTCCTTTATTTGAGACAGAGTCTCACTCTGTTCCCCGGGCTAAAGCGCCGTGGTGTCAAGCCTAGCTCACAGCAACCTCAAACTCCTGGGCTCAAGCAATCCTCCTGCCTCAGCCTCCTGAGTAGCTGGGACTAGAGGCATGCACCACCATGACTGGCTAATTTTTTTTTCCTATTTTTAGTTGCCCAGCTAATTTTTTCTATTTTTAGTAGAAACGGGGTCTCACTCTTGCTGAGGCTGGTCTCAAACTTCTGACCTCAAGCGATCATCCTGCCTCGGCCTCCCAGAGTGTTAGGATTACAGGCATGAGCCATCACTCCTGGCCTCATGTGATGTTTTGGTACAGGCACACAATGTGAATTAATCAAATCAAGGTACTTGGGGTATTCATCACCTCAGGCATTTAACATTTCTTTGTGTTAGGAACATTCCAATTCCACTCTTTTCATTATTATAAAGTATACCCTAACTTATTGATACTCTTTCCAAATAGGGACATGTAGTTCTTTCCTATTTTTTGCACAGCTGCCTAGTATTCTACAATAGTGGTACTATATTTCATTTAACCTGTTCTCTACTTAGGAATGTTAAATTTGTTTTCAATTTTCACTATTACAACAATGCTGTGGTAAACATATTTGAGCAAACTTTTTTTTTTTTGCACATGTATAAGTATTTCTTTAACAAAATGCTTAGTGGCTCCTAGCTTAGGTTTGTGTTTTCCAAACTTAGCTCAATTGCATGTAATATCATATACATAATATCTTTTCCCTTAAACTGATTAATTTTAATTTAATTTTATAGAAGCTTTTATTTTCAATTTATATATAGAGGAAGTATCACTTGCCATAAATAGATGGCGACTATAAAAGTAAGTGCAAATTAAATAAAAACAGTATTATTGAATTCTAAGTGGATGTGATTGCCTGCTATCTTTGTTAAAAGGGATAGTAACAGGTGTTAGAGAGGTGTTAACATCATATTATTACAAAACCAAAGACTTTCTCCTTCAAGTCTTAAAAAAAATTAAAATTGAATATATTTTTCACCGTGCAATTCAATATTATTTAATTGCATGTTCGCACACCACCTACATTCAATTCATGGGACATCAGTGGGTAAACTCCCTTTCTAATCCAATATGTATACTGCTGACAGTGTTATCTTCCTTCAATACTTCCCCATTCTACTCCTCTGTTCAAAGATTCTTTGATCATTGTTGCCTAGACAATAAAGTAAATACCCTAAGACTTAAGGTCCATCACCTGATCTCAGTATGGGCTCTTCTGTATCTGCACTGCTCTTTGAGTTCCTATAGGATTACTATATATACACATTTGCTTTGTTGTGACATTCCAGTTTTTTTAATCTTTTCTTCCATTCTGGTTATTATGTCTTCTCTAATATACTATTACTTCTTGTGGGCAAGAATTGTATGTTTCACCTTACACTTTTTATGTCCTTCATGATGCCTAGCAACCAGTGCCCGCTACATAGTAGATGCTCCGTCAACATAAAGTAATGATTTACTTCTAGGCTCAGCTTAGTACCATAAATTCAGCTTTCATTACACAAAAGCTTAGTAGAGATGATTCAACTATCAAGCCATCTAAAGTCTTATGATAGCACAGTTATAAGGTTCTTCTTTATAATATTACAACATTAGAAATACACAATAAAAAGAAGGCTTTTGAGTGGCAGCAGACACTTTTCTACTGAGTTTGGGTTTGTGTTCATCATATTTATATTCTTAATTTGAAAGCCTAAGCTCCCATAACTTGTTATGAACTAGCTGATTGCTATGTTTCTGAGAGTCGCTTTTAGAACGCATTTTATCTTAATAAGAATAACCCATCAAGCAAGAAAGCCAGCAGGCTCCTCATTATCATGCTCTGTATATAAGAGTTTGTCTTTTGGCTGCCAAACGTGTATTCCACACTGTCCAACTTTCAAAAATGGATTGTTTTAATGGATGAGTTTGAGTGACAGAGGCAGAGAGCAAACCAGTAGCCTGTCCCCTCAGTTGATGGGATTAGATCTGAATGAATAAAGACATGTGATGGACTTCAGACTTTGGGGGAAATTCTGCAGTGCACATTGGCATTTCTGAGCTGTATTAGCATTCTCTGCCTGCCTTACAAACTCTTTAAAATGCCATTTGCATTGATGATGGTATAATTGACATTGCTCCTTGAGGAGCTCAGAGCATTGTGGGGAGGTGGAATCAAAGCAAATTCATCTCTTCTGAAGGTTCTCCTCTAGCTGCAAATGCAGAGACAAGGACTCCTGTTACTGGATGATGTCATATTAATTAAAAGCAAATAACACAGAATGTATCCATCATCCCAATTTTCCCAGTAGCCTTTTTATCTCACTGTACATTATCTTTCTAATTGACATGCATCAGCATTTGTCTGGATGCTTGATATAATTTTTTTTGCACTAAATATCTAAGATTCCTCATGATCCATTTGCTCACATTGATCTCTTTTTAAAAAGTGAAATTTTTGTAGTTCTAGCAATAGCTTGTTATGTTGTGTTTATTCCCTAGATTTTTGCTGGACCAGTGTATATTAGCAAAATTCTTTTAAAAGTTTTGTGAACAATGGGTTAGTAGAGGAAATAAGTGATTCCTAGCTAGAATTTCATAATATTTCCTAATATTTTATAGAAATTAAATCAGGCAAAGGACCACAGAAAATCAGAGTGGAAGCACAATTTAGATTCCTAAGGGGAGAGGTTTTTCTTTTTTGATAAATGCCAGTAAAATCTGTTTCCCTTCCCTCTACTATTATACTAAATGGAAAATATCTGACTTATAATGATACTTGATGTTATGAAACATAACCCCAAGGCATTGCATTATTCTGAAGACCCTTCTAAGTCATCCAAAAAAAGTCAAAGTATGTAATGTAGAATTTTGAGGTTGTTCTCTCAATTGTATTATAATTTTCAAAATTATAATTTAATTATTTATTCAAAATTATAATTTAATCTATATGTGGTATATGTGTGCCTTAGAGCATGCTTGGTTGCAAGGAAAAGAGAGTTATTCAAATTTGCTTCAGGAATTTGCTGTGAAATATAGAGGGGAAGAAAAGAGAAGTTGGTTTTAGAAAGTATAGCTGGATCTTAACATAAGTAGAAGGATGAAAACTCAACCCAAGTTAGTGAAAGCAAAAGAGAGATTGTTCCACAAACCTAAAGAGCATGGGGGAATCACTATAGCTGTATCCAGGTGTACACCCAATGTCAGGTGTTTGTCTCTGTCCTTAAGCTGAGGTTTCCTCTGAGTTGGCTTAATTCTTTGGTAGCTCATTCTTCATCATGGTAAGGTTGCAACTCCACTTTATATCCTCAGATCTTAGCAATCCTGGTGAAAGAGATGTTCCTTTTCCTAATGGTTCTTGCCAAAATTCTGGGCTGGGCCCTAGCTATTCCAAACTGGGTCATGAGCTTGTGTCTAAACCAATAATTATGACCTTGTTTGGGGAAGCCTGTCTCATGTCGATGGATCACTAGGATAGGGGTGTAGGGGACAGAGTCAACACCACCAGAACAAGTTGGGAGTAGAGGAGGAGTGGTTATCTGAAGGGGCACTGAGGTCTGTTAGGAGAAGAAGAAGGTATACTAGTTGCTGTTGGTGCCCCTCCCAGATTCTTTTACTAAGGGTGGGGGGTGTGGAGGGGCTTCCAACCCTGAGCTGCTATTAGTTTGGGCTGCCAACAGCTCAGAGCTGCCCCCTTCTCTAGATAATTGCCTTCAGCCAAAGGAAGAAGCTCATTTAGAAGGTAAACCACTCCCTTGCCTCAATAGCCTGATTCTAGTGACTGATTCAAAGGGGTGAAGGGCTATCTTTTGCTTCAAAGAGAGAATAAGTCTATAATAGAAGCCATGCTCAGAGCTCCAGGAGAGAGCACATACCTGCTTAGCTTTCCAACTTGTCCCATCTTGCTTTCTTCACTCCATTTTTCCTGAGAGCGTAACCTCAATAAATAACCTCCTTCTCAGGCTCTGCTTCTAAGGAACTTAAGCTAAGATATTAGGAATGAATATCAGACAGGGAAAATATGTCCACTGCAGGTAAGAACCTAAATCTTTTTCTCTATCTTTCAAGGGTTTCAGGGAAAACTGAAATTTTGACTAAAGTTTCTATTTTATGGGACTA
>CAUYPO010092654.1:0-48799 GCA_963574435.1 Cheirogaleus major
TCTGGAACATCATCATAACTCTCCAAACCCCGAATTCCATCCTGAATTTCTTGTGACTCTATTTCCTTTAGAACCATTGGCCCCAATCTCTCATGTCGAGCAATAGAGCTCTCATGGGGCAGATGAGAAGGGCTGCTCGTCTTCTTTACCGCTCCACGGACGAAATGCAGATACGCTGCATAGCCACGCCCATCACTAGGTCTTATTTTTGGGGTAGGGCTTATATTGCACAAATGCTTAGAAATCTTGCTAGGGTTTATTTTATGGGTAGGTCTTATTTTTGGGGAAACACGGTATGTATGTAATGAAGCCTCCATAAAAACCTATAAGTATAGGGTTCAGGGAGCTTCTGGGTTATTGGACACAAGGAGGTTCCTGGAGGATGGCATGCCTGGAGAGGGCATGGCAGCTTCACAACCCTTCTCACAAGCCTTGCTCTATGCATCTCTTCCATCTAGCTGTTTATCTGTATCCTTTGTAATGTCCTTTATCATAAAGTATTATAAAGCTGACAAATGTAAATAAAGCATTTCCCTTAGTTTTGTGAGCTGCTCTAGCAAATTGAACACGAGGAAGGAGTCATGGGAACTCTGATTTATAGCCAGTTGGTCAGAAACACAGGTCACAACCTGGGGCTTGTGATTGCATTCTGAAGTGGAGAGCCATTGTGTGGGCCTGAGCCCTCAACCTGTGGCACCTGCTATCTCCAGATAATAGTGTTAGAATTGACTTATAGGACAACCAGCTGGTGTCCACTGGAGAACTGATTATTTTGTGTATGGGGAAAAAACCTACACCCCTCTGGTATCATTAAGTGTTGACTGTGAGAATATGAAAGAAACTTTGGTTTATCTTATTTACAAAGGTGAAACTATTCAACTTTAGGAAAAAATGGCATGAGGAAAAAAGCTAACTTTTCAGGTCTTCACAGATCATCTTTTTGGACATGACTTTCTTGACTATCAATCACACTGGTAATCAAATATAGTTTCAAAGCCATTCAAAGCTAGATAATCTGTGCCATAGCTGCCCAATCGTGAACTGATGGTATTTCAATATTAATGGTTATGGAAGAGGTATTAAGTTGAATTTTGTTTTAGAATCAATTTGGTGGCTTCCTACTTTGGAACAGAGTATTGTAAGTTTGGCATTATTTCCATAGTCTAGAAACCTCTTAAATGTTCTAAAATATACATAAAAAAAAATAATTATACCAGAGAACACCAGTACACATCATAAAACATCAGTGCATGATATTATAGGCAATTTCCATTATAGAAAAGTCTAATACTTTAATAGCTAAAGTCCTGAAAGCCACCCTTAATTAGCTGAATTCAAAAAAATTTTATTAACTTAAATGGGTCATCCAATGCCACTACCACCAACTTTAATAAATCTCTGCTTAAAAAATACAGCCAGATGCAGAAGCCAACGCCTGTAATCCCAGTGCTTTAGGAGGCTGAGGCAGGAGGACTGCTTGAGGCCAGAAGTTTGAGATCAGCCTGGGCAACATAGCAAGACTCCATGTCTACAAATTTTTAAAACTATGTGGGCGTGGTGGTGCACATCTGTAGTCCTAGCTACCCAGGAGGCTAGGTGAGAGGATCACTTGAGCCCAGATATTTGAGGCTGCAGTGAGCTGTCATCATGCCACTGTGCTCCAGGCAATTGAGTGAGACCTTGTGAGGAAGTTGGTGGGGAGGAGGGAAGGAAGGAAGAGAGATGGGGGGAGGGAAGGAGGGAGAGGAGGAAAAAAAAGCTAATGATGCTAATTACTAGGTGTGTGTGGATGTGACTGCAAAACCAGAGGCTATAGCCCAATAATATTTTTCCACACCAGGAAACCAAAAACTGACCTTTGATTCAAAGTTGTAGCCACAATTTCCAGAACTATGCAGTAGCTACAACTGTATTGTCTCGGCAGCAAGAACTCACACCATTCCTGGCTACTGAAGCCAGTGACTGACCTTTTCTGTCAGTCCTAACCATAACACGAGCAACTGGCTCGTGATAGAGACCTTTTGGTTTAAAGGAACATTCAGTTAAAAAAAAAAGTGAAGGATAATGTATTATTAATAATAGGAGTTATCAAATAGTTTTAGAAATTTTTTAAATGTATATTTTAAAAGAAAACATTAAAAGTACATTATACTTAGAAACAACATTCTATAACATCAAAATAACCACATGAGGTAGAGACACATAAAAACACATTACCTATTTAATGCCTGATTTTCTGTTTCCAATTCTTCTTTTTTTGCCTCCAAGACTTCTACTTTCTCCTGTAGCCTCTTCAATTTGTTTTCATGAAGAGATTTTCTCTAGAAAAAGAGAATATGAACAAATGTTTAAAACATACTCTGTTATTTGACAAAACTATATAGAGAATGTGTTACTCACCAAAAAAATTATTTAGAGGTGAATGTTTTCAGTGAGGAAACATTTGCTTCTTTGTTCACTAGGAACAAAGATTAGTAGATATGGCTCTTATTGGAAATTGCAAAGATAATAAACCACAGATCTACCTCATCTCCTCAGTGTGACAAATAGGACTATTGTGAATGCCAAACCAAAAAGTTGATATCAATAACTAAATTGCTGCAAATAAAAAATCCAAAAGAGGAGTCAAATTTTACTAATGAGCGTGCCTGCCATCTCAGAAGAAATTACGAGCTCTTCATTGTCCCAGAAGATATGTGTTTAAAAGAACTGAAAACTCAAAATTAATACAATTTACAATATAATTTACAATTGATAAATTACTACAAAAGCAATAAATTAAAGGATCAGAAAGGTAAAATAGATTATGGAAGCATCTCAGTTTAAAAGTATGTCTTTCTAAATATTAAAAGGAAAAAATTTAAACTTTACAATATACAAAAGGAAAAATTCCTAAAAGTATATACTGTATGGTTTCATTAACTAATATGGAAAAGTCCAGTGTAGTGCAAAAGGAGAATATGAAAAAAATATTTTTTCAGTTTTTATAAAGTTTTTTTTTAATAGAAATACACCTATAATGTTAAAACTCACTTAATAGTTCCAACCTTTTTATGCATTTGTTTTCTAACTCTTTTTATTGAAGTATAATATGCTTACAGAAAAAATGCACAAAATATAAAGCTAAATGAAAAACCATAAAGCAAATGCTGGTGTGATTACCTCATAGATCAAGAGCACTGCTGTGTCAGAAGTGTCCCTACTTTTCCCCCTTCCGATGGCTAGCCCCTCTGTCTTTTGAGAAGGTAATCAACTAGTTTACTTTCAAAGCTACAGTTTAGTTTTGCTATTTTTGAACATCATGTAAATGGAGGTTGAATTGAGGATAACCTATTGACTTGGTACCCTTTATTTAAAAGATCATCCTTTCCTTATTGAATGCAGTGGCACCTTTATAGTAAATCAAGTGTCCAAATTTGTGGGTTTATTTCTGGACTCTGTTCCATTTGTTTATTTGTCTATCCTTATGCCAATACCACACTGTTTAAATTACTGTAGCTTATAATAAGTATTGGTATCTAATAGTGTGAGAGTGTAAGACCTCTAGCTTTATTGTTCTTCAAGATTGCTTTGGTTATTCTAATCTAGTCCTCCTTTGTATTTTCTTATAAATTTTATGATCTATTTTCTAATTTCTACAAAGAAATCTGCTGAGATTTTGATTACAATTGCATTCGGCTTATAGATTTAAGAAGAATTGACATCTCTATAATACCTCATCTAAATCACAAATATGGTATAGTTTTTCCTTTATCTAGGCATTCTTTAATTTTTCTTAGCAATATTTGTGTTTTTCAATGTAGGAGTAATGCATGTATTGCATCAGATTTGTCTTTAGGTATTTTACATTTTTTATGCTATTGTAAATGGCATTTAAATATTTTATTTTCTAATTGTTGTGTGTGATAAAGAAAAATAATGGATGTTACTTAAACTTGTATCCAGCAATTTAAAAAATTCACATTAATCTTAATAGTTTATGATAGATTTGTTTGCATTTTATGCATACACAATC
Source organism: Cheirogaleus major (assembly GCA_963574435.1). Classification (NCBI taxonomy): domain Eukaryota; kingdom Metazoa; phylum Chordata; class Mammalia; order Primates; family Cheirogaleidae; genus Cheirogaleus; species Cheirogaleus major. The sequence continues at coordinate 4,016 of CAUYPO010092654.1, forward strand.
ACATCATTTTTGAGTAACAATTTTACTTCCTCCTTTCCAATTTCTATAGCTGTATATTTTCTTGCCTTATTACACTAGCTAGAACCTCCGATAAAATATTGAACAAAACAGTCATAGTGGACATATTTGCCTTGTTCCTGACCTTATGTGAGTGGGAGGAACATCCCACTCATCCAACCAATTCCCCTGGATTCCACTGCAATCAGCCTTACATACATACCACTCTACAGCAACAACTCTAGCCAGGGTCACCAATGATCAACACATAGCCAAATCTATTTTTGGTCTTCATATTATGAATCCTCTTACCATTTTATCATCCATGTTATTTGATATAGCTGACCCTTCCAGAAGCATTTTTCCCCCACTTTCTTGGTTCTTCTACTATATTAGCTATTCCTTTTCAGTCTCTTCTGTATCTTCTCAACTTCTAAACTTTAGAATTCTGTAAAGCTCAATCCTCAGACGTGTTCTCTTCTCAACCTTTCTTCACTTCCTAGTTGACCTTATCTAATCCCATTGCTATAAATACCATTTATATACTCATGGCTCCCAAGACTTCATATCTAGCCCAGTCCTCCCCTAGAAACTCCAGATTCATGTATCTAACTGACTACTTAACATCTCCACATGGAGCTCTAATGGGCCTCTCAAAAAGTTCATGTGTCCAAAAAAGCATCTTTGGTTTACCCCCAAACCTGTTCCTCCATTGTCTGTCCCATGTCAGTAAATAGGAAGTCTATTTTACCAATTGTTCAAGTCCAAAATCACAGTCATCTATGATTCATCTCTTTTCTACCCTACAACCACGTAAAGCTCTACCTTTAAAATACATACAGAATCTGAACACCACTCTACCACTAGTTCTCTACTCCAAGTCACCCTGATCTTTAACTTGGATTACTAAGAAGTGGTCTCCTTGCATCTTCTTTTGCCACAGAGATTCTTCTAAAATATAATTCAGATATTATTTCTCAATTCAAAAACCTCCAGTGTGTTCCTACCTCACTCAGGATGAAAGCCAAAGGGCCTGCAACTACCTCTCTCTGTCCTTGTCCCTGGGCCTCCTCACACTCCTTCATAAAACCAAGCAGATTCTTGTCCCCCTCTTGTACTTGCTATTCCTTCTGTCTAGAACACTCTTACCCTACATATCACAACATGGGATCCGTTCTCCTTTCCTTCAGGTCTCTCTCAGATGTTACCTTATCAGAGAAGCCTTGCCTGACCACCTATATAAAACAGCACACCTGCTCCCATTAATTTTCCTTTTAGCACCCACTTCTACCTTATACATATTTGTTACTTTATGTCTCTCACTCACTACAACATAAGCTCCTCAGTGCGGGGTCTTTGTTTACTTCTATATTCCAGTGAATAAGTACATAGTAGGTACAAAATAAGTAGGTGCTCAATAAATTGGTTGAGTAAATTGGCAAGACGAATACAGAGAAATCTTGTAGTGATGAGAGTCTGAGCGAGGATATATTAGTAATAGGAATGAAAAGAAATCGGGTGTGGGAAATTTGAGAGACATTATAAAGGAAGAATTCATAGGTCCAGTGACTGCACTGGGTTGAATAGTGTCTCATGAATTTTTGATTCATGTCTACCCAGAACCTTAGAATGTAACTCTGGAATAATAAGAAATATATTTGATCTTTGTCTCCAGTTCCTGTCACAGAGTTCTTACAACCCTTGGAATTTCCTAAGTGATAGGAATGTCTTTTGTAATTCCTAAGAGGTCCCTTTCAATCACACCTGAGTTTACATCAGTGAGGTGACTCAGAGGGGGAGGCCCTAGATAGCCTTGGGTTGGGAGTTGGTCAACAGAAAGATGATGTGAATGGATGGTGGATCCTTTCAGCTCCACTCCCCTGACATCCAGGGAGTAGAGGAGGGCTGGAGATTGAGCTCTCCAAAAACTCTTGCACAACTAGATTCGAAGAGCTACTGGGTTGGTGAACACATTGATTTTCAGGGAGAGTGGCCCACTCAGAGAGGGTGTGGAAGCTCTGCACCTCTCCACCGCTCACCCTCCATGCCTTGCCCTATGCAGCTCTTCCATTTGCTGTTCCTGAGTTTTATCCTTTTAGATAAACTGGTAAACATAAGTAAATTTTTTCTTGAGTTCTGTGAGCCATTCTAGCAAATTATCAAAAACGTAGAGGGGGTCATAGGAACACTTAATTTATAGCTAGTTGGTCAGAAGTACAGGTGGTTTGGACTTGTGGCTGGCGTCTAAAGTGGGGGCAGTCTTGTGGGACTGAGCCCTTTAACTTGTGGGATCTGAGAATTGATTGCTGGTGTTGAAAAACACCCCACAGTGACCTTATTTGGAAATAGGGTCTTGGCAGATGTAATCAAGTTGAGGTTATACTGGATTAGAGTGGGCCCTAAATTCAATGTGACTGGTGTCCTTATATAAGAAGAGGGAAATTTAAACCCAGAGATAGACACACAGAGAGGACACCATGTCGATGGAGACAGAGACTAGAGTGATGTGTCTAAAAGCCAAAGAACACCAAGGATTATTAGCAACCACCAGAAGGTAGGAGAGAGGGATGGAAAAAGACCATCCCCTCAGAGTCTTTCGAAGGAGCATGGCCCTGCTGGCACCTTGACTTCAGATTTCTAGGCTCCTAAACTATGAGAGAATAAACTTCTGTCATTTTTAAGCCACACAGTTTGTGGTAATTTGTCACAGTAGTCCTAGGAAACAAATACAGTGACTGACTAGACTTGGAGAAAAGGCAGTTCTCAGGATGAATCAAAGGTTTGAAGCCTAAGTGACCAGAAGGATGACTTTTACTGAAAGAATTTTCTGAAGGGAAATTGGTTGAAAAGAATGATTTTAATTTTTACTTTAGCAGTCCAATACAATCACAGGATAGTCAAATGGATGCCTTAGTGTTACAAGCATTATGACACAAAGGAATAAAAGATTAAAAGAATATGGATAGGCTGGGCACGGTGGCTCACGCCTGTAATCCTAGCACTCTGGGAGGCCGATGCGGTTGGATGGCTCAATATCAGGAGTTCGAAACCAGCCTGAGCAAGAGCGAGACCCCATCTCTACTAAAAATAGAAAGAAAATAATTGGACAACTAAAAATATATAGAAAAAATTAGCCGGGCATGGTGGCGCATACCTGTAGTCCCAGCTACTCGGGAGGCTGAGGCAGGAGGATTGCTTGAGCCCAGGAGTCTGAGGTTGCTGTGAGCTAGTCCGACACCATGGCACTCTAGCCCGGGCAACAGAGTCACAAAAAAACCCCCGAAAAACAACAACAACAACATATCACCGACCCTGCTGTGTGTGCCTAACATGGTACTAACCACTTTCCCCCTGAAATTTTGGGTGATCCTCCCTCCAGCCCTGCGAGGACCACTCCATCACCTCCGTTTACATGGGGCTTTCATAGAACAACAGTACCTGCCTCCTCTTCTGGGCTTTCTTGAAGCCCCGATGCGATAACAACAAATGTGAAAATCAACACAAGTACCCAGGGGACCAGGCACAGGGACAATAGCCATGAACAGGACACATGATCTGTGACCTCACGGGGTTTCATCCTAGGAACCACCAAGAGTGGTATTAACGCCATGCTAACACCGACGCCTAAGTCTGTGGGCTTTCCTGGGCCAGCCCCTCCCATTAGAGCAGAAAAAATGTTTGTGGTTTTGTGGCCCTGCTGGGATGGTGTCGGAAAAGCCCTCGATGTGGCTTCCGGGTCTCTGGCTCAGAGCAGGCATTAAAGTTGACCCTGCCAAGCCCAACCTGCCAAGCAGGAGCAGAACACAGGCGTGGGGGAGCACTGAGGCCGGAGTGCTTCACTGGCTCCTCTCCCAGCTCAGGCTAGCTGCCGGGGGCCCTGGGAGGCAGCCAGGATTTGCCAGAAACGGCTCACTCTTCACAAGACAATGAATCCACTGTTGACCAGCCAGGGCCTTGATTAATATTTGCAAAAGAATGAAGTGGAAAATTCCACCTGTGTGGTTGGAGGCTGACCCGCAGGATGTGTCAACAACCCTGATGGCCTTGCTCCCTCTAGGATGGATCAGGCAGAGAGACAAAGGTCTGAGTAACAGTGTCAGAATCTGGGGCCTGTCATTACTCTTGTGTCCAAGGGAATGTCCCTCTGCAGATTGCAGACATATTAGGTTTTTTTATTGTCCTGCCTCTCCTCCCCCTGAATTTACACAGCACTTTTAAATCCTTCAACTTGCTTTCCTATCTCCTGTCTCATCTGAGCCTCCTAACAGGCCTGCTAGGGAGTCAGGGCTGGCATCAGCCCTGGGTTAGGCATGGGACGCTGAAGCCCCAGGAGTCCCAGAGCCTCACTCAAGGCCAGCCGACAGCAAGCAAGGTGCAGGCCAGGTGGTGGGGGAGCCAGGCGTCCGTCCCCGCATTGCACGGAGCCCGTGCGAGGCCAGGGCTACCAGACAGAGTGGTCGTCCAGGCTCCAACAGAGGCCCTGACCTTCACCCTGCCTGTGGGGAAAAAGGAGGAAGTTCAAACCAGCTCTCTCTGGTGCGCAGGCCTAGGCACCAGCCTCGGAGGAAGATATGCATTAGTTTACTCATCCAAACATTTGACCAGCAAACACTAAGCCCCGGACATGAAGCACACTGTGTCAGGTGGCTCCTTCCGAAATTCAGACCTAGAAGAATTTATGACTGAAGGGAGAAGGTCAGAAAATCTCCAAAGGTTGCTTCTCTCCTAGACTCCAATCACCTCATTACTATCACCCTGCCTCACCCACGCCAGTTTGCAGGAAAGGACCCCAAGGCTCTGAGAACAACAGTGACTTGCCAGAGGTCAGAGAAAGGGGAAGCTGAGACCTCTGACCTGCGGTGCCTTGCCTTCAGTTTAGAAAGCCACAGAGTTGTCAGGCTTAGTCGTGTCCCTTCTAGTAGGCCAGCTCGAAGGCTGCACGTCTAATCACCAAGGCCCTTTCATGGGGGAACACTTGGGGCATGGCCTTCTGAGCCCGGTGAACCCCCAGGAGGCAGGCAGGTGCATGCTGTGTGCCCACTGGGCACTCTTCACACCCCCACTCCACAGCCCCTCTGCAGAGCTGGCCTGGGCAGCAGCCCCACCTCTAAAGCCCAGGGGGCCAGGGCAGTGTCATCTCCGGACCCAGGACAGTGGGAAACCCACTCAGGCTGTGTTGAGAGTCTCCGTCTGGCACCCTCTGCCCAGGCACCCCTCCTTCTACTCCTTCTCCCCACAGGCTCAGCTGCCTCCACACCACCCTCCCCTCCCGCTTCCTCTCTCCTCTGCCCACCAGCTTCTTCCCCCTTTTTAAAAACAAAATCACCTCCCCATGCCACTCCTATTTCCTTCCATGCTTGTCCCACCTGTTCTTGCCAAGGGCACTGGTCTCCATCAGGCCAGGACCCTGGTTCCTTTACCCTTCCTTACTCCCTGGTTTTCCCTGCTGCAGCATTTCATAGTCCTCCCTCCCCTTCAGGAAGCTCTCCTCCCCCAGGGCCCGATCCACCACCGCCTGGGCATGTCTAGCTCACGAAGCCTGTCTGTGCCTAACCTCTGCACCCCTGGTGTCCCAGAGCCCTTGCATCTTAACAGCGCCAGCTCTCCACAGCGGGGACTCGGATACTCACTGTGTGAATGAATGCATGCCGGTGAACGGCTGCCTGCTTGCTGGTCTCAGAGGGCTGGCCCCTACCCACCCTGCACGGCCACCCTGGTAGCCTTTCTAAAACTGAAAAGCCGCAGCCGTGGTTCATTATTGCTACCATGGGACAAAGTTCACTAACCCACCTGCACTTCCACAGCAGGGCGGGCACCTGCGTCCTTGAATATACTTCTCACTGCACCCATCCTCAGTCCAAGGGCACCCATCAGCCAGCACCCAGGTGTCGTTTACCTTTGCACCCCTGTACCTGGCACCCCGTAAGTGTTTGCCGAACAGGAAGATGACTGTTAGAGCTGGAAATGCTCTCAGGGCCCACAGGGCCCAAAGCAACTCAGAGAGGGTGGCCCGGCCCCAGCAGGGGTGAGTACACAGCTTCACCTGAGGGACCCTCCTTGGTCAGGAATCACACCAATCGTTTGGAAATGTCACCTACAGCCCCACATGCAGGCTTGCCAGAGACGTCAGAGACCCCAGCTGACCCTGAGGCTGGGGACTGGGCCCCACTACACACAGGCCAAAACACAAACCTGGCAGGTGGGCCAGGCTGGGCACACAGTGGGGCCTCAGCAAAAACAAAAACAAAAACAGTTGCCTAACTCAGCGCCACCTCTCACCAGCCGACAACTAACACACCCCTAAGTTCGCATCTCTCTCTAGGCCTCTGTCTTCTCATTAGTAGCATGGAGCTAATTCAGCCTACAAGTGACTCTCAGTTGGTCACCCAGGAAAGGGCTGAAGCAGTGGCGTTCCAGGCTCTGTGACTCTACTGTTTAGCCCAGCTGATCTCTATTATGCTAACCTCCCAAACCACTGTGTCTCAAAGGATGGTGCCTGGGCCACCCCAGAATTACCGGGGAGGGGGCTGTTAAATGCAGCCCCCGGTACGAGGTCGGGTCGCAATCTCACTTTACACAGCGCTGAGGGATCCGGGACACAGGGACACAGTGACACCTGAGAACTGCAGCTCCCACAGTGCGGAAGGCTCCCGCTGCTGGAGAGGCCCAGGTGTTGCTGTCAATCCTGACTCCGTGGAAATACACATTTACCGGGAAACCTGGGGAGTGGGCATTTCCATCGCTAATAACGTGTAACTTAGTTCTGCGAAGAACTAGCTCCCCCAAATAAGTCCAGGAGGCTTCGTTCACGCGCGTCCCGCCCCTTTTGTTTCCCAGACTCGGCGGTTGCGCGAACGGGGCCCCAGTCTCCCGACCCACCGACCCCCGCCCCAGGCCTCCCGGGGCTGCGTGCGGGGCGGGCCCCGCTACTCACCCGCCGCGGCGCGGCCGAGGGCCGGACAGTCGCGGCCGCCGGGCAGAAGCGGATGCACTTAACTGGCGGCGCGGGCGCCCGGCGCTCTCCGCGTCCGGAAGGGGGCGGCGGGCCGCTCGGAGCCGCTCTGACCCGGCCGCGCGGCCCGACGGCGTGTGCGGCGGGGCCTGGCTCGCTGCACGCACTCGTGCGCGGGGCCGGCGCGCGCCGCGGCCGCTCGTGCTCCGCTCGGACCCCGCCCATGCGTCCCAGCCCCGCAGGCCGGGGCGCTGCGACTTGCCCCACCCTGGGAAGGGGCGGCGGGGCTCGGGCGGCGCTGCGGGAGGCGGAGCCGGGAGGGGGCGGCCCGGGGCGCGGGAATAAGAGCGCAGCGGGCGGCTGGCCCGGGCTCGCGTGCTGCCTCGGCGATGTCGCTCGTGCTGTTGAGCCTGGCCGCGCTGTGCAGGAGCGCTGTGCCCCGAGAGCCGGTAAGGCCCCGCCCGCACCCCTTCCCCTGTCTTGGTCCCTTGAGCCCGGATCCTGACCGTGTCCAACCCGCCAGCCAGCGCTTCTCCGAAAGCGTGGGCCGCCGGCTGGAGAGGGTATGTCTGCACCCTGTGGGGCAGCCCAGATGAGTAGAGCTCGCTCAGTCCAGCCGTCCCCAGCCTGGCGAGCATCGGCGTCAGGCTGCTTCAGTCGGGGCGTGAGAATCAGATATAATCTCCTGAAATGCCACCTCGTACTCTTGATCCTGTCATTTCTGCTCACCAAACCTTCGCGTCCTCATCGGAAAAACGGAGGGTGGTCCCTAACTCACCAGGGCTCCTAAGGAACTGAGGGTCTGCAACACAGCAGCACAGAGCCTGGCGCATACTAGATGCTCATTATTGTTAGGGGTTCTGCCCACCTGTAGGGGCACAAGAACTGCTTCTCCGTTAATTTTGGCATGTTGTCTGCCTTGTTCATTCATGAAGGCAAGCTTCCTTCCTTCCTCAGCGCCTTGAATGATTGAGGGAATCTTCTGGTCACTGAGGAGGAAAAAGCTCATCCCCAAAATAGCATTCGTGATTATATCTCTGCCCTCTGCACATAGCATAACAGCATGGTGGTGACTTGTTGATGGTTAGGGAAAGACAAACCCCATTCATTGTTTCCTGTTGTCCTCAGCACCTACCCGTGCCCTCTGTCTCAAGTTCCAGGCCCCCTTGGCTGTTTCCACCAGAGGAAGAATTCATCCCTTTGCTGTAACTGTGCTGTAAGGCCAACAGTTTGAACTCTGTAACGTTTAGAGCTGTTGCTTGGCTTCTTCTGAAAACTTGTCTCACCAGCCCTTTGACAAGAACTCAGCCCCTGGTATGGTGGCTTATTTGTTTTTCTAAAAAGTCTGATTTATCCCTTAGAGTTCATTTTTTAAAAGACAGAGGAGTGATTGATGATTTTGCCCAAACCCAACTTACTCAAACCATGAGAAGTCTTGCCTTCTGTTCTACAAGGTGTTTGGAAATGTGGACAGTTAGAGGGATCAAGAGTCCAGAGCTGGTGGACTTATCACATGGAGTCTTGTCATTGGAACTTGCTGCTTCCTAAAAGTTAAATATTTTAGGTTCAGTATTTTACTCCAAAACCAAAATACAAATTATTTTTTCTTACAGAAAAGACATAAGAAAGACATAAGCAGTTAACTTCAAAGCAGTTAACCAAATTTTCTTGGACACTGATAATCCAGATTTATTTTTTCTAAAGTTCTTTTAAAAAGATAACATGATGAAATCAAAGTTGCTTATGGTTTTCTAAACAATAGCATAGGTGAGTCTTTTTTGTATTATCAAGGGGAATATTTTGGCCCAGCACAGTGGTTCACACCTATAATTCCAGCATTTTGGGAGGCTGAAGAGAGAGGATTGCTTGAAGCCAGGGGTTCAAGACCAGCCTGGGCAACATAGTAAGACCTTGTTCTACAACAAATTTAAAAATTAGCCCGTCTTGGTAGTGCATGCCTATAGTCCCAGCTACTAGGGAGGCTGAAGCAGAAAGATCGCTTGAGCCCAGGACTTCAAGGTTACAGTGAGCTATGATTGTGTCACTGCACTCTAGCCTAGGTGACAGAGTGAGACCCTCATCTCTAAAAAAACAGACGGGGAATATTTTAAAGAACTTGGGGAAGGTACCATGGAATGCATTCATAGCTTTCTTTCGTCTTCTTAGCATAGCTACTCCTTAATCTGGGAAAGCTCAATAAATACTCCAGACCATCCTGAAAAGCTGTAAACATGAGAGTGTGAAGGGGCTTCATGATGGTCCAGAGTCATCCCCTGCTTATGGCAGGGAAGGCCAACACCCAGAGACAGGTGGAGACCCACTCCTGGTCTTTAAGTGAGGGTGTGGGCTAGCTTGAGGATCAGGTACACTGATGGCCAATCCACGGGCTATCATAGCCTACAATGAAGCTATGATGTGGACCAGTTCATCTTTGTATTTTTTTTTGAGACAGAGTCTCACTCTGTTGCCCAGGGTAGAGTGCCGTGGCGTCAGCCTAGCTCACAGCAACCTCGAACTCCTGGGCTCAAGTAATCCTGCCTCAGCCTCCCGAGTAGCTGGGACTACAGGCATGTGCCACCATGCCCGTCTAATTTTTTCTATATATATTTTTAGTTGGCCAATTAATTTCTTTCTATCTTTTTAGTAGAGACGGGGTCTAGCTCTTGCTCAGGCTGGTTTCGAACTCCTGACCTTGAGCTATCCGCCTGCCTGGGCGTCCCAGAGTGCTAGGATTACAGGCGTGAGCCACCGCACCCGGCCCCAGCTCATCTTTTCTTTGAAATTTGGTCACTTGTTTATGCGTTTAAGGGACAAGACGGTGTGTTGTCTAATTCAGCAGAGGAAGGCTTGTGGTTTGCTGGCTTCCACATGACACTTGGTCTCTTTCTCTCCCACAGACTATTCAGTGTGGCTCTGAAAACGGTAGGTGCATTAGGGAATGGGTATTGTGGGCTTTGCTTTGGAAGCATAGTTGTAATTTTAAGGGGGCCTGTACATTTAGGACATCGGAGACCAGGCTCAGGGTGAACGATTGCTCTTTTAGCTGATGCAGATGAAGTCCCTGCTCTGGGGAATAAAGAGGTGTTTCAGATGGGCTGGCACAGCAGGGTGGGACTTGCCATGCAAGGTGGAAAGTGTTATCTACCACTCTGCAGAGGGAGATCACTTATAGTGGGGACCAGAATGCAAATGTTTCATAGAAGAGTAGGTGTTTGAGATGGTAGCATTTAAAGAATGGGTGGGCTTCTGCCCAAGAAATGTGGGTAAGGAGAGTGAGCTGGACGAGAGATGGCACCAGCAAAGGCTAGGAGGTGGGAACAGGGTGGTTGTGCAGGCCTTCTGGCTGGAGTCCAGGGCTGAGGTACAGGGCAAGCAGGTTATTAGGGCAACCCTAATAAACATGTTAAATACACTATATATATATATATATATATATGTACTTACATACACAGGTATCTAGAGTGGTCCCAAGTGCTCTGTAGGTTGGCACCAGGAGATTGAGAGCATTTCTCTCAGGTCAACATCACCTTGACTATAAAACAGCCAGCACCAAGAAACATTTGGCCTACCTTAGCAGGAAGTGATGCATTGTGAATGGAGGTGGACCAGGCTGGGTCACTGAGAGGAGATGGCATCATATGGGGCTGGGAAAAGGAGTGTCATGGGAAGTCTTGCCTTTTCCCAGGGCCATCTCAAGAGTGGGAGATCCCACATATTCTGACCCCAGGAGACTTGAGGGATCTCCAGGTGGAACCTGTTAAAACCAGTGTTGCAACGGAGGACTATTCAATTTTGATGAATATAAGCTGGATACTCCGGGCAGATGGTAAGTTTGCCCCAATCAAATATAAGGCCTAAAGTGTCTACTAAACCAGAAATGTGTAGACTGTATGACCCATTAATTCCACTCCTAAGCATTCCCAACTGAAATAAATACATGCACCAAAAGCCACATCTGACGCTGTTCACAGCAGCACTATTCACAACAGCCCCAAAGTGGAAAGGACTCCAAGGCCCAACAGCAGAATGGAATCACCAAAGGATTCCATTACAGCAGTGAGAGTGAATGCTCTGTAACTACACACAACATGCATGAATGTCACAAATGTAAGAAGCCAGATTCAAAAGAGTTCATACATTTATATCTGTGTGCACACCTACAGTCGTACATAACATGATTCCATTTACAGATAGTGCTGCAAAACTAATCTAGTGGTTAAGAAGTCAGGATAGTGGTTACTCTTGGGGTGGGCATGACAAAGGAAGCATGAGGGAAGCTCCTGGGGTGTTTCTTGACCTGCATACTGGTCAGGTGAGTGTGCAAATTGCAAGTGGCACGCTTACGATCTGTGTGCTTTCTGTATATTATACTTAGTGGAAGAAGATAGGGTAAGGCAGAGATGATTCTCCATAGTTTAGGAAAAGCACTGGCTTAGGTAGGTGACTTCTCCACTCCCTAAATGACACCATGAAACTCTTGGCATTTCCCCAAGATTACACTGCAAGGCAAGTCGAGTTCCTTTGATGAGCTAATCCTGGGATCCTAATGTCCACATCTGTGGTTTCCATCTGCTAAATTCAGGTAAAGTCTATCCATTCAAGAATCCAAGAGTGCCAGGCACAGAGAGATGAGTTGGCTACGGTCTCTACCCAGCAGGGCTTTCAGGGGAGTGGGGGAGGCAGACATAGGCACAGTGTCAGGGGAATCCCAGAAGGGAGCTGTGCTCCATCTAAGTGGGGTGGGGCAGGGAGGCCAGGGAGAGGGCCCTGGTGAGATATTAAGTGAGAGGAGGCAGTAAGGCTTTGGCCCCGTACCTGGCACAGAGTGAGCTCTTTTTTGGCTGTTGTCATAGGCTATGGTGCATGAGTTAGACGGGGTTTAAAGAAGTAAGACTTGGAGGAAGAGAATGGGAAGAAAAGGCATTCCAGAGAGAAGAATCAGCAAGGACAAAGGTGCAGTCAGGTCAGGCATGGTGTGGTGATGACTCCCTCAGAGCCTCAGAGGGTCTCTGTGGGTTCTCGGAGGCAGGCCTGTTCTTCTTAAGAGACCCAGAAAAATGCAGAGCTACAGTCACCTTTGCAGGCATCCTGCAAAACCCAGGCTGACCTCGGAGAAGAAAGGAGCTTGGCCTTTGGTCTTTGAATTCACATCTGCTGCTGCTGAGCTTTGTAAGCTTAAGCAAAGCTCCCTGAAACTCCCCACACCTCACTCACTCCATCTGTAAACTGGACAGAATGGTTCCTACCTTTTAGTGCTGTTGTGAATAGGAGCTGAGGTATAAAGTATGCTAGTAAAATATCTAGCATCACGTCAGCCACACAGTAAGTGCTAAATAAACAACTGCCCTCTTGCCTGTCTCGGCAGCCAGCATCCGCTTGTTGAATGCCACCAAGATCTGCGTGACGGGCAAAGGCAAATTCCAGTCCTACAGCTGCGTGAGGTGCAATTACACAAAGGCCTTCAAGAGTCAGACCAGACCCTCTGGTGGCAAAGTAAGCATTTTTAGGCACTTGGCAAACTGTGGCACGCTGGGCCCTTTGGGGAACATGGACAACATGCTGCACCAACAGGCTGGTGAGCAGCTACAACTCAGCTCAGAGCTTGGAGCAGGATGCCTGGGTTCAAATCCCATTTCTGGCCACTTTTCTACTCTGTCGCCTGGGCAAGTCAGCAACTCTAGGCCTCAATTTCCCTGTCAGCAAAGTGAGGGGAGCTGGATAAATTATATCCTGACTGTAAAATTTTACACTTCTCTGATTTTGTGACTTACACTGGCAAACTGTGTGGTGCCCACTTCCTGAGCAGACACTGGGTAGAGACATATGTTTCAGCAGAATAAGGAATGAAATTGCAATGAAATGGGCCACACACACAGGTACTGTTTCTGTATTGCACGGTCTGTTGGGAACTTAGGGTTCCTTGCTTTGCCTTTCAGTGGACGTTTTCCTACCTAGGCTTTCCTGTGGAGCCAAACACACACTATTTCATTGGGGCCCATAATATCCCCAATGCAAATATGAATGAAGACGGTCCTTCCTTGTCTGTGAATTTCACCTCACCAGGTAAACTTCCTCACTCTTCTGTTGTACTGTCTTGTCTTGCCTGCTTTGGGGCATGTGGTTTGGAGCAGAAAACCTGGGGAACCCTGGATAAGGCCTTTGGCCTGGCCAACTATTTCCTCACCTATAATATGGACATAGTATAACCACGCCTCATGCACAGAGCAGAGAGAATTGGGTCAGGTGAAATATAGGAAAAAGCCCCTTCCTGTGTGTCAGGCACATTGCTGAGTACTTGACATGTGACATTTCACTTAAGCCTCCCAACAGCCCCAAGGTTGGGATAGCCCCATTTTACAGATGAAGAAATCGAGAGGCTAAGTAACTTGCCCTGGATTATACACACAGTAAAACTGAAGCTGACGTTCAAACTCTGGTCTTTCTTGACCAACGATGCACTTTAGTTGCTTTTTCTGTCATTGATGCAAAACGTTTGTTCGTTCCAGTCTCTGCTTTCTAGTGGGCTGCGTGTGGCCAGGCCTCTGAGGATCTGCAGACTGTAGGCTTGTCCCTGGGCTGTCTATGAGGGGCAGGGTGGCACTCAGTGGAATGCCAGGCTGTGGTGGGGGGAAGAGGCAGGTTCATGTGTACGAGGGCCCATCTGACCTGGGTCACCTGCTCTGTGCCCCAGTGCTGTCGTCTGTCTCAGGTGAGCCATCAAAGTCAAATGGGGTAACTTCCAATTTGTCGTTGGCCTCTGAGATTGTGGTTCAGGGTGTTTTTGGTGCCGTGCCATTTCCTACATGGCAGTTTCCAGCTTTCTTGATGAGACCAAACCTCATTTTGTTTTCAAATAAACTTTTTTATTTTGTAATAATTTACATTTACAGAAAAGTTGCAAAGATAATAAAAAGAGTTTCTAGATACCTCTAACCCAGATTCTCCTATTGTTAACATCTTATATCACCATGGTATATTTGTCAAAACTAAGAAACCAGCATTAATACATTTCTATTTGCTAAACTCCAAACTTTATTTGGATTTCACCTGCTTTTTCATTAATGTCCTCTTTCTGTCCCATTACATTTAGTTCCTTGTGTCTCCTCAGTCTCCTCTGAGGCGTGGCATCCACATGACATCACTGCTGAGGTCTACCTTGGTTAAGGTGGTGCCCGCCAGGCTTCTCATGTAAATTTACACTAGGCAGATTTCTCAACTCCAGGTTTTGGAAACAAGTCACTAAGTCTACCCCACCCTAGGGTGGGGGTTGGGGGTAGATTAAGTTTCTTGTCCTGGAAGAGGCAGTATCTACATATACAACCACATGTTTCTAAAGAGTCTTCTCTTGGGGATCATAGATACCATTTTGACAAAGGCTGTATTTAAATTAGACTCTGGTTATCACATCATGGGGAGATGATCTTTGGTTTAACAGTAAAATGTTAGTGGCCCATTTAAATTTGCCATCTTATATCTGGAATGTTTTGGCAATTCGTTACAGGTATGGTATGCCTGTGTGTGTGTACTTGTTGGCAAGAGAATGGAACAGAGATACCTTTTCTAAAATGTAAAAACTTTGAAATTTCCAGGCTGCCTAGACCACACAATGAAATATAAAAAGAAGTGCATTGAGGCAGGTAAGTAAATACAGCATTTGCTTTTATTATTTGAAGAAACTGGTAACTTGAGCCAGTATGGCTCTCTCCATCTTTTTACAGATGAAGAAACTGAGGCCCATGGGATGGGGGGTTATGTATCCAAGTCGCTCAGACAGTGAAGGCAGAAGCACCTAGGGCTCCTAATCCCTTACCAGCACTTTGCCCACTGGGTTGAGCAGCCTGTCCAGGGGATAGACTCTTAGTAGGTTTATGCAGCAGAGCAACAGTGCAGTCACACAAAACCGCCCCATGCCCTAGGCTAACATTTCAGCCCACACTGCACTTAACAGTGGTGCCAGCTGAAGGCCCTTCCTGATGGCTTTGAGTCCCGTAAGCCCTTTCACCTGCCCAAACACCAGCACCGCCAACCTGTGCCCATGGGACCCTGAGAACCTTGTTAGGATTCACAAACATTCTAGTGGGAGTGTTAGCTAAAGGAATGACCTAGAAGCATTCCCTTATCCTGTGTCCTTAAAAGGGATCACCTTTCACATGCTAGACTAAGCTTGAAATAAGCGCCTTTAGAATAACCAGTCGCTAATGCCCAATTTCCAAGGTTTGTGCAAATTTCTGTGTAATTTAATGTTGGGATGCTAAATAAGGGTTGAGGCATTGAAGGGGATTGGTTCCAAACTTTTAGGCACTCTTCACCCCACAAGGCATCCCTGTGTACCCTGTCAGACTGTGCTGCATGTGCTGTCCTGGTGAGAAGGCAGATTTGGAGCACAGAGCTTCCTTTCTCGCCTCCCCGAGAGTGATCTGTAGGAGCGTGAACCCTGGGGTGTGAGGAGGTTGGAGGGCCTTGAATTCCTAAAGACAGTTCTAAGCCAGTGCCTGAAATGGTCTCCTAGGTGGGGAAGATAATTCATGCTGTATGTCATGTTCCTGGAAATCAATCTAGTCCTTATTTGCAAGTCACATCAATGAGACAACTGACTTTTTCTGACAGTCAGTCTGTCAAGGTATCCTCTAAGCTTTGAGCCATTTCCTTCTTTCTTTGCATCCAGTAAAACTGGCAGAATTGTCTGATAGATGAGGTTCCTGGAACACAGAATGTTCTAATGGTTGTAGTACTGATCATGAATTCACTTGCTCTGTAATCTTAGGCATGTCTCCTAACCTGTGGCTCCTTCTCCCCATCCTGGGAAAAAGAAAATACTGACACGCACCCCCCACCTCCACCCACTGCCAGCCCTTATCTCAAATCAGAAGTTAAGGACATAAGTGAGAAGTAGAACCTGGTCAGAGCCTCCTACTACCCAGGGAAGCTATTTTCAGCAAATCAGCAACGTGGGATCCCTGTACTTTTCTTGGGCAGCAGATACTCTGGGACTCTGAGAGCAATGATAAAAAGTTCACTATGTAGTGGTGTCCCTGTCTCTTAGATGTGTGCCTGAGAACTTAGATTTGTTTTTGTAAAGCCCTTTGGGGAATTTTAATGATGCAGGAGGTAGCAGGTTCATCCACGTGATTCTCTCTCAACTCAGGAAGTCTGTGGGATCCAAACATCATTGCTTGTAAGAAGAATGAGAAGACAGTAGAAGTCAATTTTACATCCAGTCTCCTTGGAAATAGATACATGGCTCTTATCCTGAGTAACACCGTCATTGGGTTTTCTAACGTGCTGGAGGTACTCTTTCCCTTCATTCCCTTAATGTATCTCCATCATCAACTTCCAGCTTTCCTTAGCTTGTTGATGGAAAATGAGGACACTTTAGGATTCCTGAACAGCCTCTCTTTGGAGAGAGCACATGACTCTCTATTGTCCAAATATGCTGGGCCTTTTCGGTTAATTCAACAAATAAAAATAAGTCTCTGTGGGCATCCTGGGATATGTCACTGTGAATCTAAAACCAAAAAAGGAGTTTCAGAAGTATGAAATGAATCCTTGTTCAAACACAGTCCAATGAACTGAAAGTCAGTTTGAACAGCAAGGCTCGTTCACTGGTGGTCTTTGATCTGCTCACTCATGACTCAATTCTTCACTGTCTCACTTATCTGCACCAGAACAAACTATCGCGAACTTCTGTAGTGATTCCGGTGACTGGGGAAAGCGAAGGTGCTGTGGTTCAGGTAAAGTTTAACAGGTGCTTTAGGGAGGGGAGGGATACTAGAAGGCCAACTGTGCCCCCATAATTGCTTTCGATGATCGATGACTCCTTTGAGGCATGAGTTCATTCTTTCCTCCCAAACACACTTCTGCCAGCACACCTGAGTGTAGTGATGTTAACGAAGACTCCTCCTCTGCAGTCTCCATGGTACTGAGGCCAGGAAGCTGACCTTGCAGTCATGGTTCTTTTGCTTGTATTAGTGGCTGCTGACTTTCCAAAGTGCTTTTATTTACATTTCTGTCACAGACACTCAGGGATAGGAGTACCATCTTACTTCCCCAAGTATCAGTTTTAACAGCAAAATGAAGTTGCAAAGTATTTGAAATCGGAGGGTCTGGGTTCCACATGAGTCTATGAACGTTGGGGAGGGACTGCTTGTCCTCTCAGGGCCTCTGCTGACCAAGGCAGAAAGCAGGAAGTTGGACCCGTAGATTCTCTCAGGTCTCTTTCAATTCTGAGTTTATACAATGAGGACATGGAGGGTCTGGTGGGGCACAGCCACACCCAAGAGAATAAGGAGCTTTTGTTCCTCATTCTCTGGAACATGAAATGCCCAGCCACGCTGGCAGGGGCAAGCATATTACGACTACGCCCCTTTTCCGGGGAACCATAGAATTTCCTAGTCATAGGGGACCTGCGGGTTGTAAAGCACCAACTGAAGTCATTAAGAGTACTACTGCTCTCTTTGTCTAGAGGAAATATTGTGTGTTAAGATGTGACTCAGCCCTTTCAGATAAGGAACCCAGCATGTTACTTACATGTACAGAGTTTAGGTTCACAACTTGGGGGTCTTAGGTATTTCAGTGTCTTGGGTCACTGGGTGACCCAAGATTTTAGGACTTTGTTACAGATGTGTGAACAAGGAAAAAATGCCCATGACAATGCTAGATATAGGGCTGAAACCAGAAAAAAGGGAAGAGAGGGTTTGGTGGAAGTAGGAATAATGTTGAGATTTTGCTCTGAAGCATATTGTAAACTTTCTGGCTCTCATTTTTCCTCAGTTGATTCCATATTTCTCTACTTGTGGCAACGACTGCATCCGACACAAAGGAACTGTTGTGCTTTGCCCACAAACAGGTGTTCCCTTCCCTCTGGATACGAGTAAGTGCCCAGTTATTTTCATAGGATAATCAAAGTGGTTCAGGACATGAAGGGCCCAATTTTCACTGTCCCCCACTCAATATGTGGCAGGGTATGTGCACATGGGGAGTGTAAGGGGTCCCTGCCTATGTATGCTGAACTGGGATGCACGGAAAGCCACCAACACTGTCCCAGGGAGCCTACAACAGAGTAAGAACAAAGGCTTTATTTGCAAAACCACTCACGACCCTTATGAAGCAGGATACACTGAAGAAAGGAAAAAAAATACACAGTGTAAAATGGATGTTCTAAGTGTCACAAGGATCTGCTGAAAAAGGTCAATGGCGCAAAATGGCTGGGTGTCCAGGGAATACACATTTCACTACATTTTGATTCTCTTACCAGTCTCAGCAGCCCAGGCCGAGCTGTTACTGTGACTTGATGTGGTCACACAGCCAACATTTGAATAAACAAATTAGGAATACTGGCACCAAAGACACACCTCACTGGTGCCTGAGAGCAACATGTTCTGGAAAATGTCTCTCTAGATTTAGAGAAGTTTCAGTTAGTTCTTTCATTACAGCTGGACGAATAAAATGTTGCCAGAACTAGCCAAGGGATGGGGTCAAAAGTTAGAAGGTGTCATTCTTAGAATCTCAGCCAAATGAAGTAAAGACAACTCAGGTGCCTAACAATCCTGACTGCGTAGGCACAGGGCCTCATGGATGCCTGAGCACTTCGTGCCTGAATTTACCTGACCCTTGATGTTCCTGTGAGGAGGTGGCATTATCCTTCACATATGTCAGTCTAATAAAACAGCCTTTAAAAATGCCATCTAGCTCAGGGCACAGTGGCTCACACCTGTAATCCTAGCACTTTGGGAGGCCAAGGTCGGAGGCCAGGAGTTTGAGACCAACCTGAGCAAGAGTGAGACCCTGTCTCTACAAAAAACAGAAAAATTAGTTGAGTGTGGTGGTGTACACCTGTAGTCCCAGCTACTTGAAAAGCCTTAGCAGGAAGATCACTTGAGCCCAGGACTTTGAGGTTGCAGTGAGCTATGATGACACCACTGAACTCTAGCCCAGGAGACAGAGCAAGACCCTATCTCAAAAAAAAAAAAAAAGCCACCTACACATAGTATGTATGTAAGTAACTACACCCAGAATCCCAGAATAACACTGATTCCTCAAAGAACAAAAAACCAAATGTGAACTCTGGTTACTGCAGTGAAAATGCCTGTGCAGGTAAGGAGTGAGAAGCCAAAGAGCTTGTAGAAGACTGTTCTTAACCTCCTGGGTCCCACATCCCTTTTGAGAATCTAATGGAAAAACAGAGATTAGGAGACTCCCAAAAGATCTTCTGACCCTTGGTTTTAAAGGGATCTAAACTTCTACAAAGTATAGGGTAAAAAATCTTAGTTTTCAAATGAGAGATAAACATGGTTTTGTTTTGCCAAAGGTGAGTGAGCTTTGTTTTCTCCAGATAGCAGCGTGTTAGGAGGCTGGCTGCCTCTCCTCCTCCCCTCTCTGCTGGTGGTCACGTGGGTACTGGTGGCCGGGATCTATCTAATGTGGAGGCATGGTAAGTGTTGTAATTTTTTTTAAATATCCTAATGAGGAAATAACATTAAAATTTTTTTATCTTGTTGCCAAGCCACCTGTAGCAGATACATTTTTTTTTTTATCTCTAGAGGCAATCACATGTTGGCATTTCCCGGAGTTAGACGGCATTTATTTAATGCTTTCAGTGTTCCTACAGACTCACAGGATAATGACTGGATTACATCTGCCAGGTTAAAGCACAGTCAGGACTTCCAGATCTGGTGACTATCACCTGTTTTATTTTTATCATTGAGGTATCTACAAGTACTGAAATGGGCAAAAGAGAAATGGCAACAAATTGTACTTTACCTGTGATAGGTACTCTATGCTAGTTCCTAATTTTTAAAAATAGCTTTTCTGAGGTGTAAGAAAAACATTCTTGGATTCATATACAGTTAACCCTTGAACAGCACAGGTTCGAACCACATAGGTCCACTTATATGTGAATTTTTTTCAGTAAATATGTTAATATAAGAAAGTTTTTTGGAGAGTTGCAACAATTTGAAATAGACAAACTGCATAGCCTATAAATATTGAAAAAACTTTTAAAACGTTAGGTATGTCATGAATGCATAAAATATATGTAGATATTAATCTATTTTATCATTCACTACCATAAAATACACATAAATCTATTATAAAAAGCAAAAATTTATCAAAACTTACGTACACACAGACCATATATGGCACCATTCATAGTTGAGAGAAATGTAAACAAACATAAAGATGCAGTATTAACTGCATAAAATTAACTGCAGTACATACTGTTCTACTGTAATAATTTTGTAGCCACCTCCTGTTGCTATTGCCGTGAGCTCAAGTGTTGTCAGCTTAAAACATCATGTGATGCTAATCATCTCCATGTGAGCAATTTATCTGTCCAGCAAATTGCATATCGCTGTAAAAAGTGTGATCTCCAGTGGTTCTTGCATGTTTTTCATGTTGAGTGCAATACTGTAAACCTTGAATAACACCCTGGGAGCCACACCAAGTGCCACTAGTGATTCTAGAAGTGCTTCCAAGAGGCAGAGAAAAGTCATGACATTACAAGAAAAAGGTGAATTGCTTGATATGTATGGTAGATTAAGGCCTGCAACTGCAGTTGCTCACCATTTCAAGATAATGAATCCAGCATAAATAAGGACCATTGTTTAAAAAAAAAGGAAAGAAAAAGAAATTAGTCCAGCTATGGTGCCAGGAGGTGTGAAAATCTTGTACTTTTTGTGAAATACCTTCTTATCTGGTACTGAAAATGCAGCTTTTATGTGGGTGCAAAATTGCTATAAGAAAGGCATACCTATAGATTCTAATATGATTTGAGAAAAAGCAAAGTCATTATAAGACAACTTAAGGCAAAAGGAAGGTGAAAGTTCTAAAGCTGGAGAATTTAATTCCAGCAAAGGATATTTAATAATTTTAGAAAGAAATTTGGCTTTAAAAAATGTCAAGATAACAGAAGCAGCTTCTGCCAACAAAGAGGCAGCAGAGAAGTTCCCAGACACTATTAAGAAACATCACTGAGGAGAAAGGGTATCTTCCTGAATGGGTTTTTAATGCAGACAAAAGTAACCTATTCTGGAAAAAAAAAATGCTACAAAGGACATTTATTAGTAAGGAAGAGAAGTGAGCACCAGGATTTAAGGCAGGCAGGAAGGGACTAACTCTGCTGTTTTGCACAAATGCAGTCAGGTTTGTGATCAGGACTGCTTTTATCTATAAAACTGCCAACCCCGAGCCTTGAAGGGAAAAGATAAACACTGACTGCCAGTCTTTTGGTTGTACAACAAGGCCTGGATGATGAAAACTCTTTTTCTAGGTTGGTTCCATCAATGCTTTGTCCCTGAAGTCAGGAAGTACCTGGCCAGTAAGGGATTGCGTTTTAAAGTTCTTTGGATATTGTAAAATGCCCCTGGCCACCCAGAACCCCATGAGTTTAATACCAAAAGCATCAAAGTGGTCTACCTGCCTGCAAACACAGCGTTTCTAGTTCAGCTTCTAGATCAGGGGGTCATAAGGACCTTTAAGGCTCATTACACACCATACTCTATAGAAAGGATTGTCAACACTCTGGAGGAGAGCCCTGATAGAACATCATGAAGGTCTGGAAGGATTGCACCATTAAAGATGCCACTGTTGTTACACTAAAAGCTGTGAAAGCCAGCAGGCCAGAAACAATAAATTTCTGCTGAAGAAAACTCTGTCCAGATGTTATGCATGACTTTATAGGATTATGACTGAGTCAGTCAAGGAAATCATGAAAGGGCTTGTGGATATGGCAACAAAGGTGGGGGCAGGGAGGTGAAGGATTTCAAGATATGGATGTTGGATAAATTTAAGAGCTAACAGATACCACACTGGAGGAAGTAACAGAAGACCACCTGACAGAGATGAGTGCTTCTGAACCAGTGCCAGACAGTAAGAAAGAAGACGCAGAGGAAACAGTGAGAAAACAAACTGACGTTAGACAGTCTGGCAGAAGGATTCCAATTATTCAAGACTACTTTTGACTTCTTTTACAACATGGACCCTTCTATGATACAGGCACTGAGACTAAAACAAACGGTAGAAGGATTGATACCACATAGAAACATTTCTAGAGAAATGGAAAAGCAAAAAGGTCAGAAATTATGATGCATTTCCATAAAGTACCCCTGAGTGTGCCTGCCTCTCCTGCCTCCCCTTCCACCTCCTCCACCTCTTCTGCCTCTGCCACACCGAGACAGCAAGACCAACCCCTTGTCTGCCTCCTCCTATTCAGCTACTCAACATGAGGATGAAGACCTTTATGATGATCCATTTCCACTTAATAGTAAATATATTTTTTCCTCATGATTTTAATAACGTTTCTCTAGCTGTATATTAAGAACACAGCATATAATATATATGGTACACAAAGTATGTGTTAAGCAACTGTGTATGTTATTGGTAAGTCAATAGTAAGCTATTAGTAGGAGTAAAGTTTTGGGGGGGCCAGAAGTCACATGTGGACTTTCAACTGTATGGAGGAGGGGGCTGGCACTCCTGACCCCTGCATTTGCTCAAGCATCACCTGTATTCTCTAAGGTCTTTGCCAACTCTAAAACATTAAGTATTTGCATACAGAAGTCATATTTATATAGATTTATATTCATATAGATATAAATTTATATGTATATACATGCACAGCTAGAGGAAGACCCATTAAAAACTCCTTCTTTTCTCTAGATGTAGAAAAGAAATGTAAATGCACTTTCAGTCATTTGTGACAATGTAGATAGAATAAGATTAACTCCATGTTCTTTCTAAGCTAAGAAAGCTATGTGACATTTTTACCTCAAGAATACTTATCTTTAGGGAATATTGTTTGACCTGTATTAATTACAGTAGTTTTATACAGAGTTTCTGTTTTACAACACTGTATAGGATAGAATTCTAGGTAGGTTTCAGGGGCTGACATGGGGTACCACTTAACTTTATGGAACTATAAAGAAACTCTATCACCTACAGGTAAAAGATGGTACAAACAAGTACTGAGTTAACTCAAAGTGTGATATGAAGTGCAGAGAGGTCAAGTGTCCATGTTTACATAGAGCATTAAAAATACTGAATTTATAACTATACACCTTAAACAAAGTACCTTAAACCTAAACAGTTTCTATGAATTTATTTGAAAAGATAAGGCTTAAATAAGAGGACTTATTTTTAAAGTTTAACACATTAACTGCCATGTGAATTGTATTTAAATCACGCTAGTTTTGAGCCTGGGGCCTTGTGAAGCATATGTAACTCACACGTCTCTTCACCTTGGGAGTGGTGTGAACTATTTTTCAAGTTGCATATAACTCACCCACAGAAAACAATAAAAGAGAACCTATTTTTCATTAAATTAGAAAGGAGCATTTTGTTTTAAAGTTTTTATTCTATTTTCGTAATAAAAAACACCGTGGCCCCAAGGAAAACATTTTTTTGTGGCAGTCAATGTGTTAAGGATCAGTGTGTTTCCGGTGATATGTTCATAAGGAACATCAGGGATGTTTTTCCTGTTAGGTAATAACAAGATGCCTCGTGCTCAGCTGACATTCTCTAGCAAAGGAACAATTGTCAGTGATGGTTTACACAGAGCAGAAGCTTGCTGTTTGCTGTTCACAGATAACAAATGCTTTTCTTCCCCCTACAGAAAGGATCCAGACCACTTCCTTTTCTGCTGCCACGTTACTGCCCACCATTAATGTTCTTGTGGTTTACCCATCTGAAATATGTTTCCATCACACAGTTTGTTACTTCACTGAATTTCTTCGAAACCATTGTAGAAGTGAGGTCATCCTTGAAAAGTGGCAGAAAAAGAAAATAGCAGAGATGGGTCCAGTGCAGTGGCTTACCACTCAGAAGCATGCAGCAGATAAAGTAGTCTTCCTTCTTTCCAATGACGTCAACACCCCATGTGACAGTACCTGTGGCAAGAGCGAGGGCAGCCTCAGTGAGAACTCTCAAGACCTGTTCCCCCTTGCCTTTAACATTTTCTGCAGTGATCTAAGAAGCCACACTCATCTGCACAAATATGTGGTGGTCTACTTTGGAGAGGCTGATACCAAAGACGATTATGGTGCTCTCAGTGTATGCCCCCAGTACCGCCTCATGAAGGATGCCACCACTTTCTGCTCAGAACTTCTCCATGTCAAGCAGCATGTGTCAGTGGGGAAAAGGTCACAAGCCTGCCACAATGGCTGCTTTTCCTTGTAGCCCACCCATGAGAAGCAAAGAGACCTTGAAGCCTTCCTTCAGGATCATCACAAAAAAAGCATTTGTGATGATCCTGAAGTATACTGCACAGCCTGCAAGTAGTCTACTAGTTAAAACATTTTATGCCAATAAAATTCTTGTTACAAATATTGCCAACTAGTGTAGTATGAAGAATTTAAACTAAATTTATAATTATAAAGCTAAATCATTTTCATACCTACAAATCAAAAATTTATAATTGAAAACTATGACCATTCTGAAAATGCAGCAATAAAGTATCTTCCAACCAAATGTCCAGTCTTGCTAGTACATGCATTGCACTGCAGGTAGTACTGTTTAGCTCTGTAATATTATAAGTTTAATTAATGAATACTAAATTTCAGAAGCCCTCCCTAATTCACTCAGCAGCTTAAGTAAAAAATCTATTACATGTAAGAATCTTTATTTTTAAGATAACGAAAGTAGGGAGCAAGCAAGCTGAACCCATCTTTACTGACCAGATGATCTAGTGTATGTGTAACCACTTGTATTACCTGGTATTTGCACAGAACCTTTCCTCTCCAAAATGGATTCACGTCCTGTCTCTTGTACAGGTGACTTTTAACGTGAACACCAAAATATATTACCTGTAAACCTGCTATCTACTTTTGCCCAAAGTTACCTATTAACTATGTGTCAGAATTTCTTGGTTATTATATAATTTTTCATGTTCAAAATATAGATAATTCTTAAGTTGAAAGTTAGCCCTCTTGAAGTAATCTTTTATAAATGAGTGATTATAATAGTTTACTTAAATAAAAAGCAGAAACCACCACAGAACATAGAGATATGTGGTTTTTTAAAAAAGTCTTCCCAATTTTTAATTTTTATAAAAGGATATTTTTCTTAATGCAGTGGGCACATTATATTAATATTAGCAAATATCTCTTTCTGGGAATGCTTATTTCACAGTACAGTACTGAATCTGTTCTGGAATGTGGATCAGTTTCAGATGGATGACTGTTAAAATAAAAACCAAAACAAGCATAAAGTGTAAACTCAGCATGTCCAGTTTCACAAGCAGATACTTAGTAACAGCTAAGGCATTATTTAATGTGATAAAACTCAACTATTTGTTATGATCAGTTTTCACAGCACTTGTAAGTGCTGATAAAAGAAGATGGACATGGCTTAGGTCAAAACTTTGACCAGAAACCAACTTCCTTTGAATCAACATCTACCAGTTACAAGAACAATATGCTGTTAGGTAAAAAACTATTATAAACAGAAATACATTATTATGTTTTTGAAAATAGGTAGCCAATACTAAATTGTGTTGAAATAGCCCAGGAATATAAATAAAAATCAATAATCTAAAAATTTATTTCATTAAAAAATTTAAAAAATAAATAAAAACATATAATTTTCAAATTGAAGGCACACATCCCAAATAGTATTAACAAGTTAAAATTATTTTGTTAAACTGGTGGACTCTCACTTGTTTCTGACCTACTCAGCAGTTACAGAAGATACTCATTCATGCAGAATGTTCCAGTACCAGCATTTCTTCACATCCAAAGATTTTTTCCTATATTCCATTCTTACTTCCATCTCTTCTCTGTCCCTGCTCTTGTCTTTGCCCCAGTCTCACCTGTCTCCAGTCTTGATAAGCGGGATGGTGGAGGCAGATGCCTGGCACCAAGTGGCAGAAATCAGCATCCTCTGGTCCTCCCAGGTCTCTGAGCTCCTACGCTGTGCTCACTGACTGGGTCCTGTCTCTGGATAATGCCTTCTCTTCCCCTTCCTCACCAGGGCCTGAGCACCAGCAGTAACAGCTGCCTGTACTACATTTTGATCAGGATGCTTACAGGTGAAGGTCAGCTGATCTTACTGAACACAGTGAACTCCAAAAGCTTTCAAATGGTTCTTCAGGCAAAGAAAAATTGGGGGGCTGATGATTAAATCAGTAGTCATTACAGCAGTCACCTTGTTTATCTGTATAACACAAGCTAACAACTCTAAATGATACCTACATCATTTCTATTTGGCTTTAAGAAGGAAATGAGATTTTTAGCTTTTGTTCTGTTTGGGCCAAATAATTGGGTTTTTTCCCCAAAGCTCACCCAGTCAGCCCAACTTTAAATCTTTACCTCTAGAAATCTAGACTTGAGTGGGTCCCATTCTTTTTTGTAACCCAACAGAAAAACAAAAGCCCCCAAACTTTTCTTTTTCCTATTTGGGATTCTAAGAGGACACGAGTCACCTTATAGGTGCATGTAACTCAGACAACTTTAGATTCTAACTGCTATACAAGAGGGAAAATGGCATGACCAGAGGGTTCTCACAAGTCAGAGGCTACCCCTCATGGTTGCATGAGCCTGCCTGCTGATGACACTCAGAAGTCAACTTAAATGAAGGGCTCCACCGTGTGAGAACATTCCACACCAACATTATACATTACTGGGGAGTTCATTAGACCCTAGGAAAGGGACAGGATAGTTTACAACTGAAAATTAAGTTCATATTTATTCCCAAATGTCCTGACTACAAAAGCAGCTTCAAACCAATGTCATGTCCTCCATATGAATTTGAAATTCATTTATTTTTCATGAAACTTAAGCATCTAGGTCAATAAATTAAAATATATATATTCTGTAAGAGTCTTTTATACCAAGAGGCTTGTTTCTGGTCTTCAACAGTGACTTTTCCTCCCCATTTCACCACACAAAAGCAGCCCGCTCTCGTAACATCCGAACACCGAAGCGCTGCCACTCTCGCTGATAAATCCACAGTTCCTGTGTTGTATCCAAACAAGCCAACACTGCCCCTCCTTTCCATGCAATGAGCCTGGGATCCATGTCCTAGAAAGATGACAAAGATATTTCACCCTAAGCAGACAAGACATATATTATACTTAATCATGTACTTGAATTTGAACGCTAGAAAACTCCTGCTGAGCCAATACCTAGTAGGCCAAGTTTCAAACTGCATTAAAGATAGCAGGACTCATAGTTACAGACATCCTTCTGTTTCGACTGACAAGAAAACTTTTAAATTTTTATTACTGAAGATGCTACTATTCACTACTATTACACAAATAGTCAAGGTCCTGTAGGCAGGAACATATATAAAGAAGTAACTTATTTTAAAGTTTGAGTAGAATAAATATATCCTCACAATCCCTCCCTCAGGATTAAAAAGAAATAACATTTCCAGGAATTGTGAGATTTAATGAAATACAGACACAATCTATTTCTAAATTCCTGGGCTTATCTTTCTTTTCAAGATAGTTCAAGCTGTAAGATCCTTAAAAATCATCTGGTCCAGGGATCCTTGATATAAAAGAAGGACTAAAATGGAGCTGTTCTGGCTGACAGGGCAAGACAGGCAGCCTTCCCCTGGCCCCACCTGGTCCTTTAAGAAAGGCAGAAGTCAGGCATGCTAGTGTGGAGGGCACGGCGGGGAAGAGAAGCAGAAATCCAGGCCCC
Organism: Cheirogaleus major; assembly: GCA_963574435.1. NCBI lineage: Eukaryota > Metazoa > Chordata > Mammalia > Primates > Cheirogaleidae > Cheirogaleus > Cheirogaleus major. The sequence goes on from CAUYPO010092654.1 coordinate 31,601, forward strand.
CTAGGCCAGAGCTCCTTCTACCACATCTGTGACCTACTGCAAGTAGTTCTTCCACTTGCCCCAAGCCCTCAAGAACTCCCCAGACACAAGCCCATGCCCCTGGATTTTATCTGTCCACATACAACATTACAATTAGAAATAATCAATGCTGGTTTCATTTGCATACAGTCCAACTTACACCATGAAACAACATACCTTAGGCCTTGTGATCACTTCCACATTTTCAATAATTCGCCTGAACGAAGGTGGCATTTTATTGAGAATTCTGTGCTGCAGAAACTCTTGAGCTTTATGAAACATCAAACCACCTCCCACCACTAGGATGGAACTGTACATCTTCTTTTTGGTATCATCAGATGCTGAAAAGACAGTGATATTCCTTCCATACCTTTTCTCTACACCCCCAACTCTAGGCTAAGCCACCATCATCTCTTGCTTGGTCAACTGCAATAGCCTTCTCAAAGATCTCCCTCCAGCCACCCTCAACACTGCAGCCAGAGGAACCTGGCAAAACGCAAATGTGAGCACGCTGCACACTCCACACCCTGCTCTCAGGATTAAGACCAGAATCTTTAAGGGAGCAGACAAAATCCAGTGCAGAGTTGTGGGGTGGTCCTCACCCACTTCTCTAGCCTTATCCCCACCCCTGCTTCTGAGACACACTGGCCTTCATAGGCTTCCTCCTCTGCCTGGAACACCACCTCACCTGTGACCACTAACTCCCCTCACACACAGGTCTCTCTCAAGGGGCTTGTCCTTAAGGAAGGCTTCCCTGCGTCCTTCCCTCCATACCTCCCCCTAGGAAGTAAAGATCCCTTACTGACTCCCTCAGTCAGAAGCTCTCAGTACCCTTTAGCTCAACTTTGTTGCATCTTCCTTAGTTGTAATTTCACATTTGTGTAATTATTAGCCTTATTTTGGTCTCCTCCACTAGGCTATATGCTCAATGAGGCCAAGAACCAATTCTATTTCATTACTGTATTCCCAACACCTGCCAATGCAGGCACAGAGTAGCTGTTTGGTAGTTTTTCAACAAACATGCTACACTGCACAGGCTAAACCCTGTTTAGCCCTAGGCTAAACCAATCATCTAATTGCTAGCTCATTAATTGCTATCTCCCAGTCTCCCCAGATGTGCTTACAACAGCAGTCTATGCTGTGAAGGATGGCTTTATCCAGACCCAGGGCTTTCCCTTCAAACAGTGAGATGGCAGTCTTTCTGGACATCAGTGCAGTGAGGGCCTCCTCAGAATCGTTGCCAGCCATCAAGCAGTCTCCCTGGGAGGACCCCAAATCCACCTCCTGGGGATGGAGTCTTTCTGGAAGATCAGAGGACTGGCCACGAAGATCTCCTTCAAATCCAATAGGTTTGGATGCAGACTTTCGGTCAGCAGTAGCTTTTGCAGACTAAATCAATCAAAAAGACAGTCAAGTAGATGGTATGACTACAATAGAACACTGTTGATGTTGTCTAACTAAACCCTACCCCTCCCTACCCCACCTCTATACACTACTGTAAAATGAAAGCCACCATAGTATATAACAACTGCTTAGCATTCATTCCCAAACTACTTGGGAATGAGAGGTGGTATATAGAAAATGAGGATGCTCTGACAATTCCAAAGCAGTCTGGCAGGCAGAGTAGGTCTCTCAGAACCTTATTATCACTGGTTGGATTTTAAAATTGAAATGTCAATACAGATGGACTTTCTTCCCCTTAAACTGAGCTTTTAAGTGGAATATTCAAGGGGCTTCATGGGCCAGTGGCTGTTATGGAATCCTTATTTTCAGATCCTATCTATCCACTTCATGCTTGCCTCTGGGGCAGGGATAAAGACTAGAAAAGTCTATTCTTCATCACAAGCTGCTGCTGTTTCATTAGGAGATAAGAGCTTTGTTTGTGCCCTTACACCAGGGCACCAGACATCCTATTACTCAGATCAGCTGTCAACAAAGGAACTCAACTCTGCCTATGCCACACACCTTTCACATAGTTAAAAAAATAGGTGATATTTACCGAAAATACTACTGGATTACTGAGAAGTAGATAGTGTAAGTAAATAATACATGGCAAAAGGAAAGTGTCTTCATTAAGTTAGCTTTTAAATATAAGGACTGGAAATTGGAAAATTAGGTTAATGTCTGAACAGAGAAATCTGTCATCCAGATTATAAATTCAGACCTCCATTCTTCTCCACTTCTAAAAGCAGCATCAGTGTTAGAATGCTAGAAGACTGCAGTGATTGCAATGATCTAGTAACTCTGACAAAACTTCTCCTTCAGGGACAAAACTGTCTTGCTTTCCCACCAGAATGGCTATGGACCTGTTCTTGCTTGCTCTGAGTGGCCAGAAGGTACTGCTCATCGTGAGGATCCTCAGGATCACCCTGGGATCTGTGCTGCAAAGTCATCATCTTCTGTCCCACAATTCCAAAAGTTGCTGGATAAAACAAAGCCATTGGAGCCTATGGATGGAAGAAAAACAGTGATCAACAAAAGGTATTCCCTCCTGAAAAAAATCGTCCCACTGTATTTTGTTCCAAAAACAAAACTGGCAGATCAGAGTCTATAAGTCAGACAGGGCAGCACTCCCTTTGCAGGGTGGCATTATTTCTTCAGTGCACAACAGGCCAGAACTCACTCATCATCCAAATAAATGGGTGACATGACACTATATGAGAGAAATCTCACAAGCAAATGTAAAGTAAGTACCTCATTATCTAGTTTATAATTTCCTAATAAGAACGGGGCCTCTCGTGCTCGCTTCAGCAGCACATACACTAAAAAACTAGAATAATACAGAGAAGAACAGCATGGACCCTGCTCATTAAAAAAAAAAGAATGAGGCCTCTCTAACAACTCCTCACATAGCGGCTAAGATGTTCCTCATCATCTATTCTAATCTGTTCCCTGTGAGTGGCTTAAATGGTTGGTTTGGTGGATAATCTACAACCAGTTTACATTCTGACCTCACAAGGTTTCCAGCAAGTATTTATTCTCAGTTTGACTGAACCTGGATGGCTTTCTTTCTACCCATGGAAATATATACCTATATGTTACCTGGAGTTTTTCATCTCCTAATCGAAACTGGTAAAGTAGGGCAGGAGAATCTGGATGTCGAATCTGAAACTCATGGTCCTGAAGCCCAGAGATGTCCTGATTCCAGGAAAAGATGCTGTCAGTGAATCAGTAAGAATGCATGTAAACTCTTTAAATTATGCTCAAGCTTCTCCATCATCTAAATATCACCTACAAAAAGGCAACCCTACAATTTTTTTTTCTAGAGACAGAGTCTCACTCTGTTGCCCAGGCTGAAATGCTGCAATAGCACCATCAGAGCTCACTGCAGCCTCAAACTTCTGGGTTCAAGGAATCCTCCTGAGTAGCTAGGACTATAGGTGTGCACCGCCACACACAGTTAATTTTTGTTTTTATTTTTTGTAGAGATAGGGTCTCACTACTATTGCCCAGGCTAGTCTTGAACTCCTGGCCTCAAGTGATCCTTCTGCCATGGCCTCCCAAAGTGTGGGATTATGGGTGTGAGCCACCACGCCCACCCCACTCTACAATTTTTTAACACTCTCAGTGTAACTTAATAAAACAAGAGTTCAATTATTGCTTCCCTATTTAACATCTCTGAAATTTCCACTGTCTGCATTTTGTTTTCTTCATTGTTGATATGTATTAATACAAGCAATGACCCAAATCAATAAGCAAATTCCCTCAATAACTGGGAAATTTATAGTGTCTTTAAGTTTCTCAACATTTTTAAAATTTAGAATTATATTACCTGAAAAAAGTAAAAAAAAAGTCTAAAACAAAAAGTAAAAAAGGTAGCAATCCATATATAATAATAATTAAATACTTATTATTCATAATACTAAGAAAGTGCTTCAAATTAACATTTAATTACATGCTGTACCTATATTTTTACCAGCTATATTCATTACACCTAAATCATTCATTACATCTTATCTTCATACTTTATCAGAATAATCATAGACTCCTAGAGAGAGAAATTTGCTTAACTCTTTCCTAAAAAAACAAGCTGTGTCTTCCAGAACCTGAGACACATCTTCGCCACTCTGACCTCGCCAAAGAGCTCTCAGTCCTTAAGAGCTTCGGCTTCAAGGATTTACTAACTTGGATTGAAAAGGTAGCATAATACTGTTAACTTTTTTAAAGTATCTTTTAAATATCTTAAATTTTTCCTAGAAACAAAAATAATCAGCAATATTGATTTTGCTCCTACCTGATCTAAATGACAAAAAGTTTCTTTAAGGTGCTGCAGAAGAAGGCAGTCCATTTTATTTGTTAACTGGCATTCTCTGTAAGGAAACCCAGCTCGCTGCATCAGCCAATAAAAACATCTTGACACATCAGATCCCCCATACGCCAGACAGAGCCTAAAGTTCAGAGAAAAGAGCTGATGGTTAATCTGTTGGTTAAGAAGGTACAAAGGGTGTTTCGAGAACTCCAGTAGGCACAGCGGAACACAGTAAGTTTCAAGAAAAGCTTAGCAAAAACTATCCACTAACTGAAAGTTTCTAAAATTTGGAAAGACCACTGCTATATTATTTTAGTGGTAGGAATCCTGGGTCTAGCGTTTTCTCTCCACACTTTGAGTATAACAGACATTAGATAATGTGTTTCCCCGAAAATAAGACAGGGTCTTATATTTATTTTTCCTCAAGAAGACACCCTAGGGCTTATTTTCAGGGGATGCGTTATTTTCTCCTCAAAGCCTCAGCTTGCAGCATGCACAGGATGGCCGGGACCTGACAGGGGGAGCCGACCTTGTTGGTGAGGCTGCCCGCACCTTTCTGGTCACCTCTGGGATAGTAGCTGTCACCATGGGGCAGATGAGAAGGGCTGCTTGTCTTCTTTACCGCTCTGCAACAAAATGCATGGGTTGTGCAGATGCGCTGCGTAGCCACGCCCATCACTAGGTCTTATTTTCGGGGTAGGGCTTATATTGTGCAAATGCTTAGAAATCCTGCTAGGGCTTATTTTATGGGTAGGTCTTATTTTCAGGGAAACACGGTAATTCAAACAATGGACAAGCCAAAATAACTCATACTGGGTTTTAGAATGCATTGTAACTCGGGGTGGGAGGTAGCAGAATAACTTTGTCACAGACTGTTTGGGTCCTCTTTGAAATTTGTTTCTATACCTTCAGATTCAAACTACCTGATGTGGGAGACAGGAAAAATTAAAGCATCCTCAAGAGGCAGGAAGAAGCCTTATCAAGAGCACAAAATGCTGCAAAGAAACTATAGTTGCACTACCTGAGTGTGCTTACTTCTGTCAGGCTTGCCCCAGGAAGGACAAGCAGCAAATCTGCTCCTGATGGTTATTAACTTGTGTATCATCATAAAGTTACTCATCACTCCCGAGGCACCGTTATGACGAGAAAGGCAGATACTCTAGCTAGCTAGAGAAGTCAGACCTGAAGAAAATCTATTTTCTCCCACGACTCGCCTAACTAAATCTTTGCTGTGAGCGTGTGATTAGTATCTCTATGCCAAACCACAGCAAAAGATATAAAGCTAATGTTTTCTAATACCACCACACAACACATACCAGGATTTTCAGGAGCTGCTGATGCAAATCCCTATTAGAAAATTCCAATAGGAAGGGTAAAATTGTTTGTTTTATCCTGGCTAGAATTTGCATTTCCACAATCTTGCTGGTTTCCCATGAGACTTTTGAATACACAATTTCTTATGATTTCTAACTTGTGATGATTTACAGTTGAAAAGACCATGAGGGGAGAGGATGGGGGGAGTGCCAACTCTGAAGTTCCTTACCGAGTGTTCCGATGAGACACTCCATCCTCCACACAGCAGACACTTGTTTTCTGATCCCCAACATCTACAATACAAGTGCTGCTTAAGCCACTTCCAAAGGTGGCACACACAGATTCCTGATGGACCACAATTCCTGAAGGAAAAAAAATGCAGACAAGTAATCAGCTGCACAGCAGTAAAGATCCTAAAACAAATAATCAGCTAAAGTCAGGAGCCCGGAACCACTGGGCAACAGTCCTAGCAATGCTGATCCTTTCAGGATAAGCATTTAAATAAATCAGTGAATTAAATGAACTTTGCATTGAAAAGAAGAAACAAATTCATTTAAAGCAGGTTTCACTGGAAATCAAACATACCTGAAAAACCCATCTTCATTAGTATCATATTCACTAGTTCTTTCACATGCTGTTTATTATAGATGTCAGGAATTAGCAAGATACATCTATAATACTAAAAAGAAGAAAAAAAGACAAGAGTTAACACTCAAGTCTCATCAAATCAAATTTTACCATACTTGTCATTAGAAAGGATTACCTCCAAAGGAGTAGCACCTATGGTTACAGACCCAGAGTAACAGCTCAAACCTCTGTGCTATCCTTTGAGTTTTATGAAGAAACAGAAAATGCTAACTTTTCCTCCCTTGGAATCATTTAAAACTTGTCAAAGGAAAAATAAAACAATGGATATATTTGAGTAGGTCCAGAAAGAAGGCATAAACATAAGCAAGCTTAGCAATTTCAGAGCAGTAGAGAGACACAATGAAACAGAGTAAGAAAAAGAAAGCACCAGAGGAGAATTAAGTGAAGAAGAAAAGATATCTTTCTTAGGGCTAAGAATGCTTCAAGGAGGACACTATATTGCAAATGACTCAGTAACGTGTACTTTTATTGACCAAGAATCTTAAAGGCAATCAAAATAACTGAGAATTTTAGCTTACCTTTAAATCTTTCAGTGGGATTTCCAGGTATTTTTGTATTGCATGAGACCATATTACTTCAATATCTGCCAGAACAGCTGTAAGGGAGCCCCCGGGGCCTGAGTGAATGTTTAACTGGCCTCTCCTGATAGGCCAGTGAATATTATAACAGTCCAATGGATTAACATACAAGGCCTGGAAAAGGAGGGGAGGGAGATGAGGACATTGTTAAAACTCTTCTCTCAGGGTTTTCTGGATTCATATCCAAAAACCTAGGCCAGAAATTATCATGAACATTAGCTGACTGTTCCAAATGCTGAGAGTGAAGTATCTAACATTTCAGAAGTCAATGTGGATATCTGATCCTCAAAGTAGGGTTATGGAATGCTAGGAAACAACTAGAACTGGGTGGTAAAGTGAGTGAATTTTAGGAGGATCAGGTTTCTTTTCTTCCACTCATTGTAAAGAAATTTCCTACCTCTTCTCCTACCAAATACTCAGGGTGATGAGATGTGTTTGTCCACTTATTTCCTGAACAGTGATCTAAAATTGCAGGTCGCATCTGCTTATTGTAGGAGCGTGCCTGAAAAGAAAGATCATCAAAAATGATCTGAATTTATACAAGGAAGGGGGCGGGCGCAGTAAATATAAGAGTCTTCTTTTCTCTTCTCTCTCCCAGCCAGATACAATTGCAAATTTTATCACAAATCCAAGATATTTGGCAAAATATTGATTGGTCGAAAAGTGCTCTCCTGTCCTTTTCCACAATCTTGACTGTTCCCATAATTTTAACACCTATGCTATGATTCACAGCCAGTTCAAAATTAACACTATACTCTGCCTGAAGCTGAACACAAATTTATATACAATCCAGACTCATGTCCATTCCTAATAGTATTGGTTAAACACATTAAATTGAAGAATGCAGTAAGAACAGCTTCCCATAAAGATCCTGGAATTATACACTCTCAGGTAAAGTGTAAATTTTCATCAACTTGCCTTTAGAAATACCACCTTATAAATTATCTGGCCCTGCTGAAGCATTTATGACACTGATTCAGGTATTCTGTAAATAGTCAGGAAGGGTTTGTCTTCCTTTTTAAGGAAATCTCATCTTATTGCCTATTGCATATTTGATATAAGGAGAACATGTGAATGGCATTATAACAGTGGTAGTAGAAGAATAAATCTCAAGAGGTAACTGAACCTGTTCCGGGGACACAGGAATCCGTCTTGTACCGTTTGACATCTTTTTAGACCATATTGCTTGATCTACCATTTTAAGGCCATTTTGTCTTTGTTCATTACTTTCAGGTTTCTGGAGAGAAAAAGATGAGCAGTACAAAGGATTTAGTGAAAAGAGAAAGCGATCTGGCAAACTATTAATACTAATTTAACCCATCATTAGGAAATGCTCCCTCATCAACAAGTATTAATCTTAAAAAGTCCAAGTAATCTTTTATTATAAATAAAAAAGTCAAAAAGGAATCCTCACCATAAACCATTTACAAAGATCTATAACCTCAAGTGATTGAAAAATTTGGTAAAATTTTTCACAACACTAATCAAAGCATACTTTATATTTGCAAAGTATATAAAATACTTTATAAAATATTTCAGAAACTCTTCCATACATCTATATAATTTTCATGTTTACAATTTTGTAACAATGTCACATTCCATATATTTTATTTTGATTAGTATTTGAGTTAGAATATTATAAAGAAAACATTCATAAATATCTTTGTAGAAGTGTTATTTTGTTTTCTTTTGATCTATATTCCTTAAATTTATTCCCTGAAATAGAATTATATGATCCAAAGACATACAATGAATTATAGACTCTTATATGGGCAAGTTATATTTAAGCTTACAACTGGACTTAAGTACAGTCTGCTAGTTGTGCTAAAAAATGGAAATTTAAGGCTTACTATCAGAATTACAGAAACTGTAAGTTCCTGAAACTATCCTTGAGTTAAAAGTTGAAAGTTAAAAGTGGATTATGATGCAATGTACAGATTTAATACCTATCACTAAAAATTTTCCTGATAATTACCATCTGTAAAATAGGATAAAGTAAATGTTTACTATAAGGAAATATATTTTTTTGCCTTAAAATTATGGTTTGATCTAAGATTGTAGTAAGTGCTTATTGTAGCAATTCCATTTACTAATAGATTTAAAACATGAGTTTGATTGAAACTATAAGTATCTGGAAGAGAAGATATGGCTGCCAGTTAATAAAGACGAGAACATATCATTTTATTGTGAGTGACAATTCTATGTCTTCCATTAAAGATCACCTTTATCAATACCCAATTTACCCTGATTTACCCTTTAATTTTGTTATAAATATTCTTTACAATCTAAGATCACTAGCTCTGATGAAAAATGGTATTTGTAACCCTGAATGATATTATTTTACAACACCATAAAGTTATGAAGATATTTATTCACGACTCTCAGGTACACTTGAGTGTCCAAGCTTACTGGGGAAATAACCTTGCGCTTTCTCTCTAGCTCCTCCATTTCTAACTTACATTTAGTCCCTCCCTTAGGAGCCAATTGTCCTTGTATAGGGGCTGCCCTTGTTGTTTGTGTCTTCGTGCAATGACGTGAGGAATGCTGGCAGGAAGTGTGTCAGTGGCTCGACCAATCCTTAAAGTTGTTGAACCTGGATGTATGACAACGATGAAGTTGCTCTGGATTTGCTGTAAATATAAAACATAGGCATGTGACCTTAGTAAAAAATAGGCAAATAACGAATTAAATAACATATAGGTACAAGTTAAACTAAGAAGTTAGTTTCCTATTATAACTATCAGACTCAAAGGTATTCAGTAAAGGGAGTTTTTTGAGAGGTATCCAATTACTGCTCTCTACCTGAACACAAACTCATTTTGTATCTCTGTGTTCCCTCAATCTGACTCATGGTACGTAGCTCAACAAATATTTGTTTTGACAGGGTGCGGTGGCTCACGCCTATAATCCTAGCACTCTGGGAGACCGGGATGGGAGGATTGCTTGAGCTCAGGAGTTCGAGACCAGCCTGAGTAACAGTGAGACTCCATCTCTACTAAAAATAGAAAAATTAGCCGAGCATCGTGGCACCTGCCTGCAGTCCCAGCTACTGGGGAGGCTGAGGCAAGAGGAAAGCTTGAGCCCAGGAGTTTTTTGAGACAGAGTCTCACTCTGTTGCCTGAGCTAGAGTGCCGTGGCATCACCTAGCTCACAGCAACCTCAAACTCCTGGGCTCAAGTAATCCTCTTGCCTCAGCCTCCCGAGTAGTTGGGACTACAGGCATGCACCACCATGCCTGGCTAATTTTTTCTATATATTTTTAGTTGTCCGGCTAATTTCTTTCTATTTATAGTAGAGACAGGGGTCTCGCTCTTGCTCAGGCTGGTTTCGAATTCCTGACCTTGAGCGATCCTCCCACCTCGGCCTCCTAGAGTGTTAGGATTACAGGCGTGAGCCATGGCGCCCAGCCTGAGCCCAGGAGTTTGAGGTTGCTGTGAGCTAGGGTGACATCACAGCATTCTACTCAGGGCAACAGAGTGAGACTTATCTCAAAAAACAAAACAAATATTTGTTTAAATGAATAAAACCAAAATTAGCAAATGCAAATTAACATATACAAGTACTGAACATTTATGTGCCAGGCACTGTGGGTACAATGGAGACCAAGACAAAGTCCCTAGTATCAAAGAACTTTCCATTTACTAAGAAAAACAGTTCAACATGGACTAAAAGAATGTGGAGAATACTATGTCCTGGGTTCCATAAACATGAGTCACCTAAAGACATTTGTGAAAACAACGAAAATAATTTTCCAATACAGAATCTCCAGGGAGAGCCTAGGAACTAGCAATTTAATTATACCTAACGGGTGCAGTGTGTACTTGTAGCTTTGACTCGGGTGGTGCAAAGGCAATTTATGTGACCAAAGTGTGTGTACCCCTGTAATATTCTAAAATTAGAAGAAAAAAAAAAGCTCCTGAGGTGATGAATATGATCACTTGGGTTTGATAACCATTGCTCAAAAGGGCCAGGAAGAAACTTATGTAAGGATAGAATTATTACTTTGTAATGTTGGAAACTAAGGCTTTACACATTAATCACTTCAGAATATGTTCATAAACTATATTTTGGTCATTGAAAACACTTTACTCTTGTTGGTTCTGGGCTACTTACCTGACCTTGCAAAAGTTAGGGGTTAAAAAGCCAGAGTTCACAATTCTATCCCTGTAAAACTTCATGAAAGAAAACCTTCTGACATTTCACAATCCATTTTTGGGAGATGGTTAACAAGAACTGACAAAGCAGTACAAATCCAGAACAGCGGAGTGATGACTGTGGGCTTTACTTTTACATGATAATTGTTTTAGCGCCATAATTTTCAAGGGGGCAGAATCTCAATTCCTTGGGAGAACCTTTACCACATAAACTTATTGAGGGGCCCAGAGCTTCTGTAGGGGAAAGGGACTCTGACAATGCCTCTGACAACAGGGATCCCTCTGTTGAGAACCACTACCCCAGCCTGACTCCTTAGTACCTACTCTACCTGCCCACGAACTACATTTGTGTGTTCTAAGTGTGTCTCCATTTGAAACATTTCCGTGCTTTCCAATAAGATGAAGTCTAGAAACTACAAGATCAAGACCCTGCCTACTTCTCTAGCCTCACTCTAGAACCACTTCCTTTTCAGTCTCTTTAATTCTCTCAATCCAGATTTCTCTTGATTTCTCACTCACTGACTTCAGAGCCTTCCTATACGCACTTCCCTTTGCCTGGCACTTCCCTCTGCCTGCGGTGTTCCTTCTCCCTGCTAAATCTTACTAATCCTTTCAGGTCTGAAGTTAAATGTCATCAGACTAGGTTTGCTGGTCCCCCTGCAACACAATCTTACAGCATTTCTTCTTTTCATAACTCTTGTCACTCTTGTAATTATTTGTCTGCCCTCCCAACAGACAATAAACTTCCAGTGAGAAAGAACCACTTCTGTCTTATTCACTACTCTATGCCACCACATGGCATGCAAGAACTTGGGAGGTATTCATCGAATGATGATGGCATCACTCTAACGTGGCAAGGTGTTGAGCAGTACTTCTCAAGCTTTTGTGTGCTGTGGCAGAGAAGATCTGTCCAACAGACTGGGGTAAACAGATGAGGCTACTTGCCCTCAGGGATCCCTGTACCTCACTAATGGCACACAGGCTATGGCACACTGATTAGGAAACTCCAGGATAGTAAATGGGGTTTCCTAAAGTATGGACAAATATTTTTTAATAATTATGTTATTTATTTTATGTATTAGGGAAAAAAAAACCCTAGCCAGTATATATCACACATCATTTTCTGGATATTACTGCTTAAGGCAAGACTGAGCAAAAAAGTTACTAAGCAGGCAGGCGTGGTGGCTCACACCTGTAATCCTAGCACTCTTGGAGGCCAAGGCAGGAGGATTGCTCAAGGTCAGGAGTTCAAAAGCTGCCTGAGCAAGAGTGAGACCCCGTCTCTACTATAAATAGAAAGAAATTAATTGGTCAACTAAAAATATATAGAAAAAATGAGCCGGGCATGGTGGTGCCTGCCTGTAGTCCCAGCTACTAGGGAGGCTGAGGCAGAAGAATTGCTTGAGCCCAGGAGTTTGAGGTTGCTGTGAGCTAGGCTGACGCCACGGCACTCTACCCCAGGCAACGAGTGAGACTCTGTCTCAAAAAAAAAAAAAAAAGTTACTAAGCAAACAGTACAGCTGCCACATAGGATCTGGAAAAACCAAAGGGTGTTGTACAGCTGACTGAAATGTGACTGAAGGAAATGTTGCTATAGTGGTTAAAGGTCCAGGCTCTGGATTCACAGATCTGGCAGCAAATTCAGACTGCCTCTTCCTTGCTCTGGATGAATTTCCTGCCTTGTGGTTATTGTGTGGACTAAAGGAGTTAATCATGTAGCTCAGAGCCTGCCACCAGAAGGACCGAGGGAGCACTAGCTCTTAATGCAGTAAAGCCTTCCAAAGTTCTCCAGTGCCTTCAGAAGCAGCCAGACTCTTCAGCTTACATGACCCTCGTGATACAGCTCCTGCTAAGATCTCCAGTCCTACCCCTCAACTCCAGACATCCTGATCTACCAGCTGTGCTTCCAACACACCCTCTTGGCCCAAGTCTCTTCTACACTGTTCTCCTTCCATGAGATTTCCCCCTCCCTAGCTAGCTCCTAATCTTCTTCAGGTCTTGGTACAGATGCCACTTCCTTTGAAGAAACTGTCCCTGTCAGTGCTGGAGGAAGTACCCGAAGTGAGTGCCCAATATCACCCTTTGCACTAGCCCATTCCACACCATGCTGAGCTCTGTTGCTCCTCCCCCAACTGTGAGCTCTCCCTTCCCAATGCCCAACCCTGGAAGAATCCTAGAAGGTAGGAACTGGCAAGGCCTTCACAGACCAGGCAGTCTGCCTGCCCCCTTAATGAGATGGGTGGAGAAACCAGGCCTGTGCAGCGGTAATGACCATACTAAGAGCTCACCACCTGCCAGGCACTGTGCTATGTACTTTACAGCTGCCCTGCCAGTGAGGTATTATCCTTAACCCATCAATGGGTGAGGAAGCTGACTCAGAGATAGATATCCCACGTGAAATTCTGAGCATTCAACACCTCGTTATTTCTTCTGTGAATCTTACATTGCTTCTTTCTGTTTTCCTATGGGAATGTTCATGTCTGATTTACTGATCAGTAAGGCGGGGGGGGGGCATGCGTATAAGTATAAATAAAGGCCTTTTACCTGCCATCCTACTGCAAATTATTTTTTCTAGTTTGACTTAATCTTGTTCTGTTTTTGACACACAAGCTCTTAAAGTCTATTCAGACAAATGTCTACCTTTCCCTTGCTTTTAAGCTTGAAATGACTTCCATTACCTGATATTTCCTTAACAATGGAAAAAGCCTGAACTTCGAACTCTATCCCTCAACAAATACAGGCTGACGCTCCCTTTGAGCCAGCCTGGTGCCAAACTCTACCTGCGACCATGTAAACCTCACAGCACTTGGGAGGTTGGTGGTATCACTGTCGTCGCTATGGCCGGGGAAGCTGGGGCTCAGAGCCGGGCGAGCACACACAGCCAGCCTCCGGGCGGGCGGAACGCTGGGGCCCTGCCGCGCTCCCTCGCCCCGGCCTTCGGGCGCACAACGACCCGGGGAGAAAGGCCACCCGTCTGCACCACCCACCAGGGGTTGGGGCCTGCAAGGTAGGGGCCAGACCCAGCCCGACGGCCGCCCGGGCCCGCAAGCGAGGACCGAGGCTGAGGTGCGGGGTCCTAACCCAGACCCGTACGCGGCGCCCCACCTCCTGCAGCGACTCCGGCACCAGCGCGGGCACGATGGGCCGCTTCACGCCGCGCTGCTCCTTCTCCTTCTCCCCGCCCTTCTCTTTCCCATTCTCCGCGTCTCCCTTCTCCGCCTGGGTCATCTTGGCGCCGGCTCCCACCAGCCTCTCACAGCGGTGCCTCGGCTGCGACAAACAGGTGGAGCCACCGCGCAGGCGCACGGCCGGCTGCCCACAGTCAAGATGGCCACCGCGGAGTCGCCTCCGAGGATTCCGGGAAAGCGAAAGGGCGGAGCCGTCCGAGCGCGGGAGCTTGTGGATTGTGGGTTGGGTAGTCGTTGCTGAGGTTAGACCGGGCTAGCAACTACTGGTAGTACACAGTGCCTTGGGCCGGCTGATAACCAAGGTCTCATTTTGTTCTCACAGGTGTCTCTTTTCCTGACTTCCCAGACACCATACGTGCTCTTATTTCTTCTCATTCTTCCTCATGCTCAGTTCAGCCTCTGATGTTGGAGTTCTCTAGGGCTAGGTCTCTCCATGCACTCGTTGGAAGGCTTTATCCATTTTCTGGCTTTAACTATGAAGGTGACTAGCAAATATATATTTCCAGTTTGGACCTCTCCCTGAGATCCAGACTAATAACCAACTGCTTATTTGGTATCTCCATCTGGATGTCAAGGAATTGCAAACTTATTTATGTCTAAAATGGAACACTTGAAAGCCCCCCAATGCACACACACAATTCACTATCTCAGTAAATGTCATTTTGATTCTTCAGTCGTCCATAGCTTCTACATCCAACCCATCAGCAAATCCTGCAGTCTTTAAAAATCTATCTTGGGCCAGGCGTGGTAGCTTATGCCTGTAATCCTAGCACTCTGGGAGGTCAAGGTGGGAGGATCGCTCAAGGTCAGGAGTTCGAAACCAGCCTGAGCAAGAATGAGACCCTGTCTCTACTAAAAAAAAATAGAAAGAAATTAATTAGCCAACTAAAAATATATAGAAACAATTAGCAGGGCATGGTGGTACATGCCTGTAGTCCCAGCTACTCAAGAGGCTGAGGCAGAAGGATTGCTTGAGCCCAGGAGTTTGAGGTTGCTGTGAGCTAGGCTGACACCACACTCCAGCCCGAGCAACAGAGTGAGACTCTGTCTCAAAAAAAAAAAAAATTCTATCTTGAATTCATCCATTTCTCCATTCCTACTATCACTATCTAGTCCAAGCCATTATCAACTCACCTGGAGCCTCTTAACTCGATTTCCTTGTCTTGTAACCCCCTATGATCTGGATTTCATACAGTCGCCCAAGTTTTGTTTTAAAATTTTATCAAGTAGTTAAGACAATCAACACCATGTACCCAACACTCTGTTTAGTAAAATATTGCCAATGAGTTTTTTCACAAATTAGATGTCACACATATATTCTAAACTCTCATGGTTTCCCTTTAAGCTCAAGGAACAGAATCTAATCACTGTCTATAAGGCTGTATTTACTCTAGTTCCTGCTACATTTCTAATTTCATCTCACACCACTCTCCCCCATCCTTGGCATTTCCAGCTATACTTGCATTTTCTCAGACATGTCAAGCCCTTCCCATCATCCCGCTGTTGTACCTACTGTGCCTTTTGCCTTCCCTCAGCTGACTCATTCTCATCCTATATATTTCAACTCCTATGTTACCTCAGGCCTCCCCAGTTATCCTCTCATCACTCTATTTCCTTTAAAGCATGAACAAAGCATTAGTCTGTAATTATTTTGCCTGCTCACTTACTGTCTCCCACACTAGAATGTAAGCTTCATGGGAAGGGCGATTTTGTCTTGCAACTGTGATCTTCAGATAATCACATTTTTGTTAAGTACTCCTGAGTACAGAATCCTTTGAGGTAGGAATTTAATTCCCATTTTACAGGTGCGTAAACTGGAATAAAATGACATCAGTCAAGAGCATAAGCTATTGAATAACAAAGGCAAGATGTGAACACAAGCTACTCAAGAGGCTATGTTCTGCACCACAGTAGTCTACTTGAAGTATAGAGTAAGACAGCTAAATGTCAAATGTAGCCAGGACTCCAGAATAAGCCTTAAGGAATGAGTCCTGTAGCAGCAATCCTGGGAGACAGAAGAGGATCATGGGTCACATGCTCAGAGAAGCCATCAATAACATTAAGCCACCACCTACTGAGAATCTGCTATGGTCACCCCAGCTAGTTAGGTGGAGGTTTAACAGAATGACTGTGCCATTCACTGTCCATATAATCAGGGAAACTGTTCAACTTTACTGAGCCCTGGTATCTGTATAATGCAAATATCATCTATCTACCTTTGTCAGAATTTAAAATGTGTAAAATGTCTGACAGAATTGAGTGGCCAAGAAACTGTTATCCTTACCCTAAAACTTGTGTTAAAATTGCTTGTTTCCTTATCTTTGGACACCAGTGTCTTATGACACTACATCCCCACCTTCTGACAGAGTTGAATAAATACTGATAAATGGATAAAAAAGCTTTCACCTGAATACTTTGGTTTTAAAGCCTGTTAAACACAGAACCAGAATTATCTGTATTATTCATTTTTCCAATAAATATTTCTGTACCTGTGCCACAAAGTCATTGTTCAAAGGATTGGGGTAAAGAAGATAAAATCCCTAAGCTCATAGAACTTCTACTCTAGTGACAAAATGTGAAAGTTAGCAGTATTCAGATGAGGGTTAAAGCCAATAGAAAGGATCTTAAATAAAGGCATAGAATTCAAATTCGTCAAGATAGCATTGAAGTCCACAATTTTAAAGACTACCTAGCAAATCTTCATTTTGTAGTTCAGTTTTGTTGGTGATGGCTTTATAAATACCCTGATAATTATATTTGGTAGATCATATATGATGTATTAAAGATTCGTAAGATAAAGATAAATTAATTTGAAAGCACAAATATATGCATACTACTGAAATAAATACAATGCAATTTATTTATAAATGAGAACAAAATAACAATGAACATTTCAGAAATTAAATAGTACTCAGCCTGAGCAAGAGCAAGACCCCATCTCTACTATAATTAGAAAGAAATTAATTGGCCAACTAAAAATATATATAGAAAAAATTAGCCAGGCATGGTGGCACATGCCTGTAGTCCCAGCTACTCGGGAGGCTGAGACA
>CAUYPO010092658.1:0-21247 GCA_963574435.1 Cheirogaleus major
GATCTTGTGAAGACTGCTTTGCTCCTCTTTGGAGACACATTGTGAGTCATAACTGTGGTTAAGTCTTACTGGTTTCAAATGGGAGGCCACCTGCGGTGAAAGAGATTCAAAAACCAGAAATATCAGCTGTTTATACTGGCTAAAATCTAAATAATAAGAGATTTTGAAAGAATTTATTGAAAGAGCTCTATGGTCAGAAGTAAGCTTAATTAAAGGCAAATATAGACAGTACTGTAATAAGAAAGAAAAAAAGAAAACTTTTTTGTGTGCCATAGCTGGCAAGTCACTAGCTGAGGGCAGTTGTTTACATTAAATAGTTAGTTATTAGTAGAAGGGCTGCTTTTGTGCCTTTGACAATAAAGGGAGCAGTTTAAACACTTAGAAAAATGACTTTGTAAGGAAGTGCACTGTGAAAACATTGTGTGACCCTGTGAAAGCATTGCATGGCCTGGTCCCATGATGTTTCCCTCTTGTGGAGACTCAAGATTCCTTGTGAGCTCTGCCCTGAGCTCAGTGGTCCAGTTGGAAGAGAGACTAAATTAAAAAGCCACCTATGTAGCTAGATTTGTCTCCAAGGTGTGACATTTTAGTGGAATTTTTTAATTTCATATAGGCTCATCTGTATGTCTCCTTATAAAATCCTATGGTGAATTCCTAAGATTTTGCATTACTTTTGTATCCATTTTTAATTTTCCTCCAGCCCACACACCCAAATCTCTTCTTTACAAAAAAAAAAAAAAAAGATTAAATTCCACTGTATACATAGACCATATTTTATTAATCTACTCATGGATTGATGGATACTTGGGTTGTTTCCACATTCTTGGTCAAGAATGGAAGAATAAGCGCTATATTTATTTGCCATCAAATTGGCACTGACGGATCAATACTAAGGTGGTCACACAGTAGTAGTATTCTTTGGGGGTAGGGGGGTTGGGGCAGGTAAACTCATAACAAATGAACGCAGTGAGCATTGTAGAGGGGACGGTCACATCTGAAATCATGGTTGGGATATGGCAAAGTCATAATGTGTAACCAAAATGTTTGTACCCCCATAATTTCATGAAATAAAAAAATAATAAAAAAACAAGGCTAAATTTTAAATTTCTTCTCTGTGATTTGATGCATAAATTTTCTATCATCTTTCAACTGAAAGTATTGTCTTTGGAATGTCCCAGCAGTGGATGATGGCTAACTTGCTGGGTAGTAAAATGGCTATTAATAACTCAAGAATTTGTGGTCCACATTTAATTTTCTTGTTTTGAGAGATAAGGTACCCTTTTTTCTTTCGAATAGCTTTATGAGCATGTACCACCATAAAGGCATAGTTAGAATAAGTCTAGTTAGTGCAATTAATTTATTTTCTGGTCAGATGTCCCAGCAGATAGGGCATGTGGCTCAATTACCTATTGGCTGGTAACCACAGCATACCCAGCTTTTTTTAGTATCTGTTCCATATGACTGCTTCCATCCATAAAGAGTTCCTCATCTGAGGCCAGCAGGGGCTTCTCAGTCAAATCTGGGAGGCTAGAATACACTTGGTCAATAATCTAAATGTAATCATAGAATGGGCAAAGAGAGTCCATAGGCAGCAATATGGATGGATTTAAGGTGTATACCACCTTTAGTATTACATTAGGATTATCTCAAAAAGTAACTTGATATTTATTCATCTGGCCACTGGCCATTAACCAAAAGCTTCCTTTTGCTCTAGTAGGGACAATACATAATTGATAGCGTGAATAGTTATTACTTGCCCAAGAGTAAACTTTTCAGCTTCATTTAAATAATCATAAGTAGCAGCTACCACTCTCAGATAAGTGTGTCATCCTTTTGTTACCACACCCAATTGCTTAAAATAATAAAGTGCAGGTTGCTTATGATCTCCAAAAGTCTGTATCTATACCCTGCATCTAATTCCTTGTCTTTCTTGAATGAATAAATCAAAAGTCTTATATAAATCCAGAGGTCCCAATGTGGGTGCACTTATTAATTTTTTAATAGTCAGGATAGCCTTGTGGCATTCCTTGGTCCAATTAAACAGTTATTTTTATTCTCTTTTTAAAGCTTTATACAGGGGTTTTGATATTAGCCTGAAGTTAAGAATCTAAATCCAGCAAATCCCAGCCATACCCAAGAATCTTCACAAATGTTTAGGAGTAGTGGGGACTGCTATTCAATTTATAGCCTCTCTCCAATCTGAGAGGAGGTTCCAAGTTACAAGAGACAATTAAAACTGCAAGTATTTGACAGTGGGAATTGAGATCTGAGCTTCTTTATGAGATATTTTATACCCTTTGTCTGCTAGTAAATTTAATATAATTATGGCATGTTGCCTTGATTCGGCTTCAGTCTCACTGGCTATAAGAATATTGCCCACATACTATAAAATCATCCCCTTACCTAAAACTAACTCCCTGAAATCTTTTTGTCAAAAATTATGTACAATATTGGTTTTCAATTTTTCTATCAATAGAAATCGCAGTTTTAAAATTGTACTTAGCGCTCTAATATTTAAAGTAGATAAAAGTTGCATAATAATAATTTAAATTTGTTTGGATTACTAGAGTTCCTTTTTTACTACTCAATTTTGATGAAACCTCCCTCACCCTCAGAAATGTCTGAAAATTTAACACTCAAACTTCCACATACCTGGATTAGCAGAATATTCAATCATACTTTCACTGCCCCAAGGCCTTTCTTCTTTAATATAACAAGAATCTTCTAAATATTTACTTTTGCTCAAAAAGACCAACACTGCATCTTTTACTTAACCTTGCAAGCCAGATCAACCTTCACTTTCAAGGCTGGTAGACTCCATAATAGTTATTATTTTGTAGTGCCTTGAAATACATCAATATCAAAATTATTTTCCTATATTTAGTATTATAGAGGAAAAGTCTGAGATCATTCAGACTTTTGTGGATCATGTGATTTTATTTTTAATAAATGTATATATTTTAAAATTTATCTTTATAATGTAATTTTCATCAATATATGTCTTAATGCAAGCATTTTTTTAAAAAAAATATTTTGCCTAATTGGTTGATCTTTTCCAATAGTTCCATAGGTCTTGTAGTGATTGGAAATTCCTCTCAGGTTCTGGCAATACGAATCGGTCTTCACTCTCAGTGTTGTTATGAGGTGTTCATTTTTTCTTACACCTGCATGGATTTATTGGTGAAAATCCACTTAACTCTGAAATATTCCTTTATTTATATATGCACTCATTTAACCATGTGTTAAATAACACATTCTTAACTGCCTATAATATTTAAAATGCTAAAGAAATGAAATGGCTCTTTGATAATCTGTATTTTTGGAGTGTATTAATGTATAGGATTCTGAATGCTGGAATACACACATAAAATTTCTTTATATTTAAAATACAAAATCAATATATCTTTTAATTAAAATTTGTAAACAAATATCATAATAAATAATTTCAGCAAGATAGTACTCTAGGTATACATCTCAGATTCTATATTTTTGCAAAGAAAATTGTAACAGGAAACATTTTGATCATCATGTCAAGTCAAAAATATTAGTATTACCTATGTGTTCCTAACTATTTTTGGGAGTTTCTGAAAATGCCACTTAACTAGAATTCATTACTCTGAAACTTAAAAGTATTAAGCTTCTTGAATATTTTGCCACACAGTCTGGTTAACACAGCTTTGATCATTTCACCTAGACTTGTTTGTAGCAGACAAATATCTAAATACATGAGTTCTTCCTCACCATTAACAAAATGAAAAGTCAAGCTACCAAATGGGAAAAAAATTCACAATACTTATATTTAGCAAATACTTTTATCCAGAACATATAAATTACACCTACAACTGAATAATAAAAAAACATAAACAACCCAATTAGAAACCAGACAAAAATGTGTACACTCTTGACGAAGAAGGTACATGAATGGCCAATAAGAACATGAACAATACTCAACATTGTTAGACAACAGGGAATGCCAATTAAAACCAAAAAATACACCACTACATTCATACTAGAATGGCAATAATTAAATAATAAAGATGAGGGCAAGTATTGGTGAGATTGCAGAACAACTTGGAATTCTCATATATTGCTGGTCAGATTGCAAAATGTTATATCCACTTTGGAAAACAATTTGGCAGTTTTTACAAAGTTAAACATACACTTACCATATGGCCCAGTAATTCCACTCCTAGGCATGTACCCAAGAGAAATAAAAATATGTCTGTACAAACACCTGTGCATGAATGTTAATAGCAGCATTACTCACAATGGCCAAAATATGGAAACATCTCAAATGTCCTTTAATGGGCAAATGGATTAACAAACTGTGCTCCATCCATGCAGTGGAATACTACTCAGCAATAAAAAGAAAATGATCTATCAATTCACACAACCACATGAATAAATCTCAGTCATTATGGTGAACCAAACAAACCAAACACAAATAGCCCATACTGTCTGATTTCGTTTGTATGATACTCTGGAAAAGTTAAATCTAATCCTTGGTGACCAAAAGAATATCTGTCAGTATGGAACATTGTAAAGCATGAATAACTGAGTGCAAAGGGGCATGATATAATTTGTGGGCTCATGGAATTATTCCATTATACTATAATACAATCTATTTTGACATTGTTTTGATAGTGGTGATGGCTACATGACTATACATATTTTTCAAAACTCATCGAACTGCATCCTTGAAATAGGTAGATTGTATTGTATATAAATTATACTACAATGAACATGATATATAAATTATAAGAGAATGTCAGTTTAAAAATAAGAAAATTTGCAAGATTATAACCTTAGTCTGACATGCATTCTACCAGTGGCACATAGTAAGCTAACTAATCTTTATCTGTGGAAATAAATGAACAAGTGGACTATATTATAGGGGCTCAATCTGTGAAAGAGCAGCAGACAAAATTTTCTGTTTATGTTACCGTGTCAATCTGTACATTCAAGTAATGCTCCCATATTTTCCTAACAAGCCATGCCACATGCTCAATCAGCAAGAGGTCAGTGTCCAACACTCCTTGTTCCTACCTCAGATCACTAGCTTGGTGCACAGCACTCATTCATCAAGCAGTTTATCTCCAGAATTTCTCACTTGCTTGAGACTGGCTTAGTCACTATACATAGAAAGGACAATAATAACTTTTGACAATAATATTTGTATATTAAGTGTGCTTCTGAAAAATCGTAAGACAGGCTATGTTTTCTTTGAGATACTAGAAAATAAAGTGTTAGGTAAATGACCAATTTTAGCTCAGGAGAAGTTGCAGATGTGTGTTTCACAACCCAATTAATAAATAAAATGCAGTGGGAGAAAATAAATCTGCTGAAGTAATTAAGTATTTTCATGTTTTTCAACTTTGTTTTTCATTTTTACTAATTTCTTTTTTGACTCCACACACTAGGCACTTTTTATATAAAATGGAATCTTTACAAAGTACTTGCTGAATGTTCCAAGAGGCTTCTCACTGCATTTTTTTATATTGTAGTGAAAGCACAAATTGGAGGCTGCTTCTTATACAATACATAAAGATTATTTTCATGAAATTACTTAGAAAGGTAGTAATCTTTTACCTTTGCTACAATGTGAGTTAGAAATATAGAGCTATGGAAAGATTTTTATTTTGTTTCCTTAGAGAGTAGTGGGAGAGGTCAGAAGTTGAAAATGTCCCCAGGCTACTTTGAAAAAAGAGTTTATTCTAACTCCTAGAAAGAGCTACCTATGCTTCCTAATCAGCACTTTTGCTTCCACAGGGGGTCTGGTCCTTTTCTTCAGTTAGCTGGTGAGTTCCTAAATGGCACTGATTCATATCAGAGCCACATTTCATCCTTTGTTTGTTGGTTGTTACGAATTTTGCTGCATTAGGCAAGCTTCAAGATCTAGGGCCAAACCAAGACAAGTCTTTCCATGCATAGGGGATAAGACTTCCTTATGAAGGAGAAATACAAGGAACACACACACACACACACACACACACACACACACACACCACCAACTACAACAGCCACCACCACTGATATCCCAGTGACATCTTAAGTTCTATAACAATCAATCTACATTGTAGGGCTTAACAATTCAGAATCTCACACTCTCCTATCCAGTCTAGGCAACATTTGTTGCTTTACTTCAGGTATTTTAACATTTTCTGTGTTATGAAAACATGGCAAAGAACAATGTAAGTATATAAAACATATTAGTATTGGTACATTTTTCACAATGGGAAAGGGACCTCTTGTTATAAAATTGGATCCTTTCATAACCTTCGCTAAAATAGTGAATCTCCCCCAGCGTGCTTACAAAGTATCATTTGAACTTGAAAATTAGATTTCTGTGAGGTTTTCAGGAACGCAGTACCAAAACACATTGTATTAGATTCTTATTGGAGTAACAAATCATCAAAAACTTAGTGAATCAAAACACATAAATGTATTATTTTACCATTCTGGAGGACATAAGTCTGAAATGGATCTCACTGGGCTAAAATCAAATTGTTAAAAGGCCTGAGTTTCTTCTGGATACTCTAAGGGAGAATCCAGTTCCTTGCCTTATCATGTTTCTAAAAAGCACATACATTCTGTGCCTCATGGCCTCTTCTTCCATCTTCAAAGCTAGCAGCAGTGTAGCACCTTCAAATCTCTCCTCTGGACCATGCTTCTATCCTCAGATCTCCTGATCCTCCTACTTTCCTTATATAAGGACTTTTATGTACATTGAGCCAATTCAAATAATCCAGGACAGTCTTACCATCTCCAAATTTTTAACTTAATGAGTTCTGCAAGCTTCTTTTTTTTTATTTCAGAGTACTACAGGGCACAAGTCTCTTGTGCCATGTAAGGGAATGTATTCACAGGTTCTGGGGTTGAGAGATTAGGATATGGACATCTTCTGGGGCCATTAATCCACCTATCACACATAAGGACATGCTATTTTCTATCTTATTTAAAGAAAAGTGTACTGGCACATGGAACTGCAGTGTTAAACAATTTATAATATTTGTATATGAGCTTTGTTTAGAATAATGCCAATATCAGAGCATAGAAGGCCGAAAAAATTAAGTTCCATTGAACTAAGCTTGAATAAGCTGAATCCAATTAAAATTTTGTGACAGAAGCAATATATATTCTAATTAATCAGGTACTTATTTTGTCAAGCTCTTACATGGTATTTAGCTCCCATTCCATATATGTCATATAGAAAAAAATAATAACATATACATAATTCTCTTTTACATGCTTTATTTGCCCAAATAAATTCCCTTAATGTAAAGAATGGGCTGTATTATTTATTCTTTAATATCAGAGACTCTAAACCAATCTTTTAGCTATTTAGAGGTCACTTAAGCTTTAAGAAGCTGTTCTATCATTATAGAGTCATAAAACTTAATGGGCCATGAATGCTGTCCAAGTTCAACACCAAAGGCTAAATAGGATAAAACGATGCATTAATTACAGACCATTATGATCATCAGCTGGTTAGGGGAAATGTGGTTACATGGAAACTTGAAAATATGTTAACAAATAAAGCACTTTAACAACAGTAACAGCAGAAACTTTTCAAAACAAAAAAAAATTCTATTCCACCACTCTAACAACTTATCTATATTCACTGTTTCTGTCTCTTTTCCAGTTCCCATTGTGAACTAAAAATAAAATCCTAAATCCCCCGCTGACTGAATGGATCCCTCTTGACGGAGGGAACCCCATGAAATGGGAGGTTACACATGCATCATTTTACCCCTCCATTGCTAACAGCCATCAGGATTTATTTCCTAATGGCCAGACCAACATTCTTTCCTGATAAAAGACCACCAACCATGAAGTGATTTTAACAGTCTACAGAAAATGCACAAAGAGGGTTTTCACGTCCTTGTTTCACCTTTTTGACATAGAGCGTGGCCATTTTTAAACATGGACCCTATAAAAAGATAGACCCATTGCACAGGCACATAGTTCTCTTTTCATAAATATTCACGACTCTTCTTATAGCTTGTTAAATATACATATTTAGTCACCCTGGTCAGTATAAAATCCCATTCCCTTTGTCCCTCCCTTGAAGCACAAGTTCCTGAGTTGTGGCCAGGAGCCCTTTTTCCCAGCCTGCTGGAATAGCCACTACAGACTGAAAACTTTATGAAAAATAAATTTCTCTTTTTCCAAATTAAAACTTCATTTTTTTCAGTTAACATCATATATAGACTACTTTGTTTTGCTATACACGTCATCTTAAAATAGATTAAAAAAATTGATTCAGCTTTTTACAATCTACCCAATGCCTTCATTATTTTTTTCAGGTAAATATGTAATGGTCATTACATTTTATCATTTTAATGGTCATAGAATATTCCAAAGAATGTATGTAACATGATTTTATCAATTCTATGATTTGACTTTATCTTGGCTCCATTATTTAACTATTATAAACACTGCTGCAAAGAACATTTTTGTGTATTTTTTTTCTTGGAGAATAGGCAGACTATTTTCTTGGGACAATTTTTGAAAGGTTTAATATGTAGTCATATGGAATTTTAAAATAAATAAGTGGAGATTTTGCTCCATGTTCATCCATAAAAAAAGCACCTCCTAGAGATAGCAAAAATATAGAAAAGATGCCAATATTATTTCTCTACAAACATACCATGACTAAAATAATTTTCCCTGAGGACAGAGATAAGACTGAAGAATATGCTGAATAAGAGGTTGGAAAAATAGCAGAGTAAAGGTCATCCCCTGGATCCCTGCTCCCAGAGAAAGAGACATAGATCTTGGTCTCCTACACATGAATGATCTCTCCCCCACAAGAACAGCAGTGTGAATCAGCAGAGGTTCGCATGGGACTCTCAAAAATGGAAAAAACAAGGTGATCGGGAGATAAGATCGCACTCTCTGGAGAGTGCAAAACAAACAATAGGGGATAGAGCGTAGGAGGGTGCTGGTTCACTGGGCCAGGGGGTGAAGTGGGATCAGACCCACAGGAGAACTTCTTGCTTCCACATTGACCTCCATACCCACCCAGCCAGGCACCTGCCTGAAATTGGTGCAAAATCATGGCAGGAGTAGTGGGTGCTGTAGAGAATGGTCATTAGCGGAAAGCACTATGAACCCCTTGGTTGCCTCTGGTAACCAGTGGGGCCAGTCCTACAGAGGTGATCACTAAGTCGGGGACTCGAAGCTGGAAACGCCTTGGGTGAATAGGCCCATCCAGGGTGGGTCAGTAAGAGTGAGAGCTATGGTTGAACAGGCCTGAGTCAGTGGGAAGGCAGCATAGAGGAGGCAACTGGGTGTCTTGATGACCCAGCTCCCCAATCCAGCACCTGCCAACTCCTAAACAGTCGCCCCCAGTGCTGGTACTCTGCAAGCAGGAAGGCAGTTGCTATTGAGGGGGTCCACAGCCTAGCCACCATGGTGTGATATGGTGCAGTGGGCAGATCCCCCTCCCCTGGCCTAGAGACTCTGCTGACAAATTCCGCCATTACACAATCTGTGATCAGCTGGCCAGGCCTGGCTCAATCAACAAACTCTGAACTCTAGTACTGAGGAAGCTAATGCCAAGGGAAGTTACAGCCACTGGGGCACCGGGGTGCAGGGCAAACTGGGGTGCTATCTCCTCCTCCTAGCCTGCATCTCTTGCACCAAAAGTGATAGGTTCCACCCCTGAAGGTAGGGTGAGACAAGCCACTCTCCCCCTGATCTAAGGTGAATCCACTGGGCCTGTGTACAGATCAATAGCTGACAGTCAAATGACTCTGCTATCCAGATGTGTTTAGGTCACCCAGTTGATCAAAATGCAGGGGGGTGGATCTCCTCCCATGGTCAGTGGTCAACAGGGCCTTGGTCAAGGAACAAATCTCCCACAAGTGGTCAAAATAGGCTCCACAAGTAACACCTCCCATCAGCAGTAGCCTCCCAAGTGTGGTGGAAGAGCTCACCCAGTGGCAGATCAAGAAACCATACAAGAGAGGACGCCCAGGTTGCCTCCTTCATATAGCACCCACAGAAATACACAGAGTCTGTTACATATCATACAAAAAAACAACAGCTGATCCAGATGGGGAGGGCTCAGCAAAAGAATTCTAGAAATATGAAGAATCAAACAGAAAACACTCCCCCAAAGAGATACAACAGCTCTAAAATAATAGATACTAACCAAACTCAAAACACTAAAATGACAGAAGAATAATTTCAAAATTAGATTGTAAGAAAGCTCAATGATATGCAAGAAAAAATGGATAACCAACACAAAGAAACCACAAAAAAGATCCAGGACTTGGAACAAAAATTCACTAAGGAAAGAAGAGGCTGCATTCTTAATCTTCTGAACCAGAATAATGCCCAGCCTAGAATATTGTAACCTGAAAAACTAAGTTTTTTGTATGAAGGAGAAATAAAGATATTCTCAGATAAGCAAAGACTGAGGGAATTCACTAATACAAGACCAGCCCTTGAAGAAGCACTCAAAACAGTGGTACACACGGATCAGCATAATAAATACTCACAAATGTAAAAACACTCAAAAGCTAAAGATTAAAGGCCAGATACCACAATGGCTCAAAAGAGAAAATAAGGCAATAATGTCCAACCCAACAAAATGAACAGTAATCTGCCCCACCTAACAGTTCTCTCAATAAATATGAATGGCCTAAAGTCTCCAATGAAGAGATATAGGCTGGCTGAATGGATAAAAAAATACAAGCTAAGTATCTGCTGTCTTCAGGAAACACCCCTAACATGCAAAGATGCATATAGACTAAAAGTAAAGGGGTGGGGATCAGTATTTCAAGCAAATGAAAGCCAAAAGAAAGCTGGTGCTGCAGTTCTGATTTCAGGTAATTTAGTTTTTAAACCAAGAAAAGTAGTGAAAGACAAAGAGGGTCATTATATAATGGTGAAGGGTATAGTTCAACAAGACATAACAATTTTAAATATTTATGCACCCAACTTAGGTGCACCCAGATTCATAAAGCAAACCTTACTGGATCTAAGGAAAATGGTTAAAAGCAAGTGCATAACAACCACTGATTTCAACACCACACTGGCTACACAGGACAGATCCTCCAAATAGAAAATTAATAAAGAAATAAAGTACTTAAACAAAACTCTAGAACAATTGGGCCTGACTGACATTTACAGGACATTCTACCCAAAATCCACGGAATATAGGTTCTTCTCATCAGCTCATGGGACATTCTCTAAGATTGACCATATCCTAGGACACAAAGCAAGTCTCAAAAAATTTTTAAAAAATAGAAATTATACCATGTATCTTCTCAGATCACAGTGGCATAAAAGTAGAAATCAACTCTAACAGAAACTCACAATTCTACTCAAAAATGTGGAAATTAAACAACCTTCTGCTAAACAATTACTTCATAAATGAGGAAATCAAGATGGAAATCAAAAAAATCTTTCAAATTAATGACAATGGAGAGACAACTTATCAAATCCTTTGGGAACAGCTAAAGCAGTACTAAGAGGAAAGTTTATTTCCATAAATGCCTATAACCAAAAGTCAAAAAGATCACAAATAGACAATCTAATGAATCGACTCAAAGAGATCTTAGGTCTCTCTTTTTGGGACATATGCAGAGAACATTTTTATTTGTACAAACAGCATCTTGTTGAGAAGAAGCATGAAGTAATTGTTGTTGCTATAGGGAAGTTTAAATAAAAGCAAAGACTGTGCACAGTCATACTTCTCATAAATATAGATGTACAAATTCTAAACAATTAGTGAATCAAATTCAATTATATGGAAATGATATCACAAACAAGTTGGGTTTATTCCAAGAATATAAAGTTGTTTTAACATTTGACAAGAAATAATTAGAATTCATTTCATTATTATAATAAAGAAAACAACCATATATGATCATATGAAAAGATACAGAAAAATGCATTTGACAAAATTCAACACCCAAGGTAAATATTTTTTGTAAATAGTAATAGAAGGGAACTTATTTTCTAATAAGGAGTATAAAAGATCCTTTAGGAAACATCATATTTTGTGGTGGAAGAAAATTTTCCCTGTGAGACTGGGAATGGGACAAGGATGCCTACTCTCACCACATATACTCAATATGGTAATGTGTCCCAGCCAGGCAGTAAGGCAATAAACAAGCAAACCAAGAAATGAAAGAAAGAAAAGGTATAATGATTAGAATTAAAAAATGCAAGCAGAGTTCTTTTGCATGAAAATCTACACGCTAATATTAAATTTTATTTGGGAATGCAAAGGGCCAAGAGTATTGAAGAAAATGTTGAGGAAGGAAAAAAATAACAAGAGGACTCACTCTAGGGGACAACATGATTTATTATAAAGCTACAATAATTAAGAGAGTGTTGTTTTTCTGTAAGGATAGCCAAATATGCCAGAGGACCAGAGCAGAGTATCCACAATCAGCCCCATACACATACAGGTGGTTGATTTATGAAAAAGACCACACTGCTGACCAGGGTGAGAAGAAGGACCTGTTCAATAAAAGATGTTGGGACAACCGGATATTCAAATGCACAAAATGAATCTTGACCTCTACATCACACCAGACACAAAGATCAATTCTAGGTGAATTGTAGATATAAATGTGAAAGGAAAATATAATACAAATTTATAATGCAACATAGGAAAAGGACAATAAAAATTATTTAAAGAAAAAAGTGAATAAATCAGACTGCATTTAAATTAAGAAATTTATTCATCAAAATGCACCACTGTGAGTTTTAAACCTAGCCAGAAAGGCTGTGTATGTGTGTCGGTATGTCTGTGTGGTGTAAACAATGGGCTTGAATCTAGAATATATATGTATTGTTTTAACTTCTTTAAATCAGTGAGAAAAAAACAGCCCAAAAGAAAAATGGGGGAAAGGACTTGAATGTGTACTCCATAAAAAGTCCAAACACAAAGGGCCAATAGACACATGAAAATGTTGAACCCTGTCAATAATCAGGAAAACACAGACTAAAACCATGATAACATTATACACATACACATCAGAAGGGCTAATTTTAAAAAACTAGGAGAAAGAGTTGCCAAGAATATGGAGCAATTGGAACTCTCATTAACTCCTGGAAGTGTAAAATGGTGTAACTTTGGAAATCTGTTTAGCTTGAAAATTCACTTTCACTACATCCTGCCAATTCTATTCGTAGGTATATACCACACAGAAATGCATGTATGTCTTTCAGAAATATATAAGTATATAAATAAGAACATTCATGCTAAAATTATTTATAATAGTCTCAAATTAAAAACAACTTCATTGATCTTTAACAATAGAATGGACAAATTCTGGTAAATTATGGTATATTCATGCAGAGATAAACTAAAATAGCAATGAAAATGAAAGAACTATTACATGCAGTAACACGAATAAATCTCACAAACATTATATTTAGTGAGAAGGTCATATGCAAAAGAGTACACACTATATTTATACTTATTTGTATATTTATATAAAGTTATCTATGATGATAGAGGTCAGAGGAAAAGAGGGGTGCTGATGATTGGAGCTGGTCATACAAAGGTCTTCTGGGGTGTTCTATTTTTGACTTGGCTTATGCCCATGAGTTTTCTTTGTGATAATCCACTGGGACACATATTTATTTGTGCTTTTTTCTTGATGTACATTATATTTCAATAAAAATTACTTGAAAGTATTTATTTATGTGTTCAGAAATATTAATTAAGCATCTAGTATGTGCTAGCCACTGTGTTAGGCACTGGGAATATAGCAAGGAATGAGATACATTGCTTTTGTCGTATTTGCATAGTGAGAGTAAAACTAAACAGAATACAGTGGGAAGTCATTTGAGGGACAGCTAACTAGGGAAGAGAGGGTCAAGGAATGTTTCTAGGAGAAAGTGGCAACTGAGCTGAAACTAGAGGGATGAACAGGAGTTGCAAATATCAAGGTTGGTGGGAGAGGGGGTTTGATAATGATCCAGACAGAAGCAGCACGTGTAAGAGAATTTGTAGATAATCCCACACAGGACGGGAGCCAGGGCTCCAGGAAGAAGCTGATGTAGTGGTACAGGATGCTGGGTGGCAGTGACCTACAGGTCACTGTAGCACAGCGGTAAAGATGGAGAGAAGCAGATTTGGGAGACAATTCATAGGCAGAAAGAAGAGGACTTTGTGATTGATGGGATGTGTTGTTAAGGCACAAAGATGAGTCAGGGATGACTTCCAGACATGTGGTAAAGAATGTGTCTTACACCCATAACAGACAGACAAAGAGGAACAAGTGTGGGCTAGAGAGAGGTGGTGATAATAACTTTGAGGTTTTTTTGATGTTTAGTTGAGATGCCTATGGGATATCAAAGAGGAGATCAAGTCGGTAGTTGAACATAGAAGGTCCAGGATTCCAGAGACAGATCTTACCTGGAAATACATATTGTGAGGTCACAAGCATGAACACGGATATTTAAGACATGAAACAACTGGGATTGTATGGTAAATATCTAAAGAAACAAAATATTTCAAAGAGGGAGATTTCAGTGGTCAAATGCTTCAGGGACTCGATAGATAATGAGGACTGATGATGCCTCAGTGGCACAAGCAGTTGGGGGAGGAGGAGGGTGGAGAGCGATGGGAGCCAGGGAGCTGGGGAGCGGGAAGGCTGGACACCGAGTGGAAGTTCCAGAGTCAACTTCGCAGTGGTTCTTCTTCCCCACCCACCACCACACTGTGCATTCCATTCAAGGTACTAATAGAGGCGTGGCCTCTTTTATCCTGAAAGTTTGCAATATATACTTCCTTGATGTCTTTCATCATGTGTCCCCTCAGTTCCACCCCCCAGGCCTCCTTATCGCTCAGATGGGGCCCCCCTGATGCCAGTCTTGCTTGTTTCTACTTTGCCTTTCACAAGCCACAATCGCCCTCACCTTTTAAAATGCAAATGTGATCATCTTTTCCCCCCTGCCTAAAAGACTGGAATGACTCTCCATCACATGTAAGATAAAGTACAAAGCCCTTAGCACAACTACCCTGCTTTCCCAGTTCTGGCCCCTGCCCTGCTTTCCGAGGGCCCGTCCCCACCCTGGCCAATTAAGCTTATCCTCTGAGGCAGCCCATAACCCCTCAGACTGTCAAACATGCTGCGTTCTCTTGTGTCTTTTCTTTTTTCAAATGTTTGGTAAAAATCTCTACTCATCTTTCAAGGTCTGCCTCAAACACATCTTCCTTTGTAATGTTTTTCCCGATTCCCTCCCTACCCATCTGTCATCACTCCTGTACTTTATTCTTATTTATTTCAATCATTATTCTTGTTATTTTTTATCCAATATATCCTTTATTGTATTCTATGTTTACCTCCCCCAGGAGATATTACTTCCTGGAACACAAAACTATTGTCCTCACCTTTGTATTTTTAGTTCTTGTGACAGTTCCGGGTATGGAGTGCAAACTTCAAATTGTTCTACCAGTAATGCCGAGGAAGCATTGCTCACATTCCTGATATCGGCATTACTGCTTTGCCAACATCAGAGGTGGGCCTGCAGAGAGATTAAGGATGCATGTCTCTGTGATCACCTTATGTGCACAGGGTGTCCCTGAGCCCCCATGAGTGAAGAACACCTTTCACAGCAGGCTTGGTCTTTTGTTCAAGCTCACCTAGGATATCAAATACCTTTATTTCCATCTTCAGGATTGCTGGAGATCTATTCTAAACCAAAATTTCCCTGCAGAATGTCTACCACTGCAAAGCAGGGATGTTCAGTCCAACTGGCCCATTGAGGATTCTGCCCCAGAGACCTGGAAGTGTGAGGATACCCATGGGTTGGGTATGAAGAGGGTGCTGGATGATACTGCCCATCTGAGTCCGCTTTGTGCTGCTATATCACCATGCCTGAGGCTAGGTAACTTATAAAGAACAGAGGCTTATTTTTTACAGTCTTAGAGGCTGGGAAGTTCAAGGTAGAGGGGCCTGCAGCTGACAAAGGGCCTTCTTGCTGTGTCATCCCATAGTGGAAGAAAGAAGGGGAAGAGAGCAGAAGAGAAAGAGGGAAGGGGGTCAAACTCACCTTTTTATCAGGAACTCGCTCCCTCAATAATTAACCCACTCTTTCAATAACACCATTAATCCATCACACCCTCATGACCTAATCACCTCTTGAAGGTCCCGCCTCTCAACATTGTGGCAGTAGGGGTTAACTTTTCAACACATGATCTTTGGAAGATATATGCAAACCATTATATTGCCGGATTGCCTATTTTTCATTTAATGGCTAAATGTAACCTTTGCCTCTGGAAAAAGCTGCAGTAGCACTAGTGAAGCCAGTCCAGGTAAAACAAGAATTCTTCTAAATTCACCTATCTTTTACTCTTTTCCCAATTGGATTACATTTCTCCTTCCTTTATCCTGTGCATGCCTGCTCTACACATTTTTACAACTGGTACAGACAATTTTTGTCTTGGTCACAACTTCAAGCAAATCACATTTCGATAAGTCTGTGTTGCTTTAAAAGTTCCCCCGCTACTTGTATTATAGATTAATTCTTGAATGCGAGTATCCTCCTTTTGTTCAGTTAGGTATGGCGAGTTCCCATTGACTAAATCAGTCCCAATATGAGTCACTGAAGACCATTCTTAATAGGTCCGATTCTAGTCATTGTTCTTGCTATAAGGGGATTTCTACTTCATTTTATGCAATATTTAATTTTTTATGGGTTTTAGGGAATAATCTGACAAGGTCTAATTTGATAATTTCTGTATAGTGATTATTTTGAAACACAATAACTTGCCTTATAAAATGACTGAAGTTATCTTTTCCTCTATGTGGGTTTCTCATAATTGAGCTTTTGAATGAACCAGGAATATCTTCATGTGCATGAGTCACGTAATCCATTCTTGTGCCTCTTCTCCTTCAAGGCAGATGAGGCTCCAGAGGAAGAGGGTAGGAAAACCACAGGCAACCACCAGTGAGGACCAAAGAGAGGGGACAGCCATCTAAGACCAGGCCCTTTCTCCCCTGATCCCCAAAATGGAATATAATTCACTTCTCCACTGTGTATGGCAACTGAGGTTGTTCCTTCTGCTGTGGGTGAAGCTAGAGGCTTGGGGGCAGGGCCAAACTTTGAAGATATAAAGAATGTGCAATCTAATTATTTATAATACCAGGCCAGTTTCACTCCCCATGTAGCGCAAGGCTCAGAAAATACATTGCTATTTATCTGGCTACAACTCTGCCTTGTTGTCTACATTCCAGCCTGATTCTGGCAAAGTCATGCTTCAAATTCAAAGATGTCATTTACTGAATTACTCACTATCTTCCAAATAACTTAATATTAGTCGTGGTCCTTCCTGGGAAGTAGTACTGAACCTTGAAATAAAAGGTGTGACTGCTTAAAACCAGGTGCTGCTCAGGAGCCACCTAAGAGCCTTCACCAAGGCCATAGGACACAAGAGGTCTTAGAGACTGACACCTATGAAAAACCTCTGCCCTCTGCAGATGCAGCCAACTAGTCTCAGAGAAATATTGCTTTAGGACCTTGGCATTTTCAGTTTTACTTTGGAGAATTCTCATTCAAGCTCTCAGCCCTAACGACTTGTGAGATTTGAGGAAAATGAAGGTAATGTAGTGCAGATTTGCAAGGCTACCTAAAGCAAGTTAACCAAGTGTTTTATTATATCAGAAAATGAATGGCTGCTATGTTCTTGGGAAATCTAATTTGTTCAATAACAAATCATCCCAGAAAAATGATAACTGATGCTCAAAATGTCACAAGACTAGCTATGCAATATTCCTGTATTGAATTATTTCTTTAATAATATTGACTGTCAGCTAGAGGTTATAGTCCAAAGGAAAACATCAAATTATGCAAGATTTTATCCATAGTACATATGTCAAGCTCAAAAGAAAACCATATTAAAGCAAAAAAGAAAAAGGTATGTGCCTTTCTGGACCCTTGAAAATGGCAAACAGCTTCTTACCTTCTCATATTCAGGTTAGTATTCCAAGATGATGTCTCTTAGCTTGATGCCAGAGGAAATACTGCAACTACTTCACTCAAAGACTTGCCTAGACTTGGGCTGGATTAACAATTTTTAGTTTCCAACGACAGGTGTAAATGAAAAATGCCATCCCACATTAAGGTTTCCAGTTAGGTGGAAACTATACCTCCCCATATTCACTTCCCCCACCACTCCCACTAAAGTAATAAGAAGAATGCATTTGATAGATGAAGAATCTGGCAAGGAAGTGGAAATGATTTACTGAAACCCAAACACATAAAGAAATACCACTAAATAGTCATTTGTATGCACTTGTATGTAGTACAACAGTGGGGTCAGAAGGGCTCAGAGGTACATTTTTAATGTTTTCTTTGCCCAATTTCTTCCAGTAGTATACAAGAAAAACATGACAAGAAGTGGGGGTTGGTAAAAGAAAATAGTCTATAAAATATGACATAATTACATTAGAAATCACTTTCATTTTAAAGGCGTTTTCAATTACATGCACCCTTTATGACATAGAAGGACTAAAGGCATGAGTGGGGGGAGAAGGTGTACAAACCTACTGAATAGAATTTGTTAAAAATTTGCAGGTAAATTGGTTGTGTTTCCATCACTAACACTGTACAACCTAAGAGGGAATTAGAAAAACAATTCCATGTATACAATATAATACAGTAGCTTCAAAACTAATAAAATTATTAGGAATAAACCTAGCCAAGTGTTAGGGTGGAAACTTACTAGGTGCTCACGGTGGGTTGGAGAAAGAATTCTCGCACAGAGTTTAGGATAGAAAGAAGTACAGTTTATTTATTTCTCCATGAAAGAGAGAGAGAGAGAGAGAGAGAGAGAAGGGGGAATGGCCGTGGCGCATAGGAGAAAAGGTAGGGGGTAGTGTTAGGCAGCTGAGGAAAGTTTCTTCGAGTTTTAAAGGATAAAAATGGCTTTTTTTTCCTGCTTCAGCAGACTGATAACAGAAGTGGTTATGAGATATCGGGGAGTTCTTTATTTCTTTTTCTTTCTCTGTGAGTCAGGGTTATCCGAGTCCTTGAAATCGGTTTTCTTTGGCAGGAACTGAGGCAGAGCGCTGGAGCAGGGAGTCTGCACCCCTGCTGTCCACTTAGGGCTCTTTAAGGCTGAGAAAGAATTCTTAGGGGTGACAAGTTAGGCCACAGGTGTTTTAATTAAACAGAGTAGTTGTACTGTGAGTTTATTTCTCTTGATTGCTGTTTGACAGTTTATTTTCCTCTGTTGAATAGGTTATTAGTAAGACCACCCTTCACCAAGGAGGCAGAGGACTTGTATACTGAAAACTATAAAACCTTGCTGAAAGAAATTCAAGACACAAATATTAATAATCGGAAACATCTGAAGTTCATAGATTGGAATACTTAATATTGTCAAAATGTCTATGCTACCCAAAGTGATCTACAGATGCAATACAATTCCTATCAAAAATCTAATTACTTGGGGTTGTTTTGCAGAAATAGAAAAACTCATCCTAAAATCCACATAGAATTGCAAGAGACCCTGAATAGCCCAAAAAATATTAAAAAGGAAGAACAAAGTTGGAGGTCTTACATTTTCTGATTTCAAACTTACTATAAAGCTACCATAATCAAAACAGTATGGTACTGTGGCATAAAGGCAGACATAAAGACCAATGGAATAGAATAGAGAGCCTAGAAATAAACTTTCATATATACAGTCAAATGATTTTCAAAAAAAGTGACAAGACCATTCAGTTGGGTAAAAGACTTTTCAACAAATTGTGCTGGGAAACTGGTATCAATGTATAAAAAAGTGAAGTCAAACCCATACTTTATACCACGTGCAAAAATTCAAAATGGATTAAAGACATAAATGTAATAGCTAAAATTATAAAACTCTTAGAAGAAAACATAGGGGAAAAGCCTTGGATATTGGATATTGGATATTGGATCTGGCAACATTTTCTTGGATATGACATGAAAAGCACAGACAGCAACAATAATAAAAAAGTAGATCAATTAGACTATATTAAAAACTTTTTTGCATCAGAAAGTACTATCAATAGAATTAAGGCAATCCACAGAAAGAGAAAACATTTGCAAATCTTATATCTGATAATAGGTTAATATCCAGAATGTATAAACATCTCCTACAACTCAAAACAAACAAACACAAATCCCTATTTAAAAATGAACAAAAGACTTGAATAGACATTTCTCCAAATGAAATATACAAATGGCCAATAAGCACATGAAAAGATGTTCAACAACACTAATCATTAGGGAAATACAAATCAAAACCACAATGAGATACCACTTCACACCCATTAGGGAGACAATTGGTGAGGTGGAGAAGCTAGAACTCTGATGCCCTGGTGGTAGGAATGCAAAATGGTGTGGCCACTATGGAAAACAGTATGGTAGTTCCTCGACAAATCAAAAATTGAATTTTCATATGATCTAGCATTTCTACTTCTGGACACTAAACCCAAAAGAATTGAAAGCATGGTCTTGAAGAGAACTTGTACACTCATTTTTAGAGGAGCAATATTCACAGTAGCCAAAAGATGGAAGCAATCCAAGTGTCTGTTGCGGGATGAATGGATAAACAAAATGTGGTGTATACACACAAAAGAATGTCATCCAGCTCTAAAAATGAAATTCTGACACTTGCTACAACATGGATGAACATTAACCACTTCGGTACGAGCGTCAACTATAGTCGACAGCCACAGATGAACGCGCACAGCGACTTTAGCCAACAGCCGTGATATGAAGGCGCACAGCCCAGTGTCAACTTTAGTCAACAGCCAAAAGCTTTTGCTTTTACAGCTTTTATCTCTGCAGTTGCAGTGTGTATGTTCAGCTAATAAGTTACTATGAATCTGTGACCTTTTAACAAGTCCTTAGTAGGAGTTATTATAGTTCTTTTCCTAAAGCTGCCTGTAAAGTAAAACAAGCTTTCAGTGCTTTAAAGCTTTTCTCATCACACAAGAGCAAAACGGGTTCGTCATCAATGCACAGCACAGACAATCCTGTAGACTATGAGTGCCGGCTGTGGGCAAGGTTTTGCGGCCGGTGAGCGCCGTACCAAAGTGGTTAAGAAACATGGGTGAAAATAACAAAGAGAAAAGATATATAGTTAATATTAAAAGTGAAAACCTAAAATTCATCATTGCCTTTACATCTGGCATTTTGTGCAATAGGAACTTCCTGTCACTGGAAATAATCCAACAATGGTGATGAGACACCCATTGAAGATGTTATAGTTATTTAGCATAGACTAACCCAGTCAGGC